>BLBF01020525.1:0-28401 GCA_015471245.1 Laticauda colubrina | reverse complement strand
TCTAATGATTCTGTGGTTGGGGTTTTCTATAGTGGCTAGGGTTTTAGTGCCATTGAAGTTGATGTTGTGACCTGTGGTTTTCATGTGTTGGACTAGTGAGGAGGTGTGTTCCAGCTATTTTACTGCATTTTTGTGTTCATCTAGGCGGGTACTTATTCTTCTATTGGTCTGTCCACTGTATGTGGCCGGGCATGATGTACAGGGAATTTCGTATATGCCTTGGTTTTCCAGGTCAATTTTGTCTTTGGGGTTCCTCAGGATGGCTGCTATTTTTTTGTCTGTTTTGAAGGCAGTCTTGATGTGATGCCTGTGTAGTATCTTACTGATTTTATCTGTAGTACCTCTTATGTATGGCAGGACAGCTGTTCCATAGATCTGTTGATCTTCTAGGTCTCTGTTATGTCTTGGTGTGGTTTTGTGGATCAAGTTGGTGATTTTTTTTTTGTGGAAGCCATTGGCTGTCAATACTTTAGTCAGGGTGCTTAGTTCAGTCTTTATATGTGTCTTGTCTGCCAGGCGTTTGGTTCTGGTAATTAGTGTTTTGGCCACGGAATTTATCTGTGCTGGGTGGTTGTGGGATTGGGCATTGAGGTTGCAGCTGATGTGTATTTTCTTCTGGTATACGGTGTGTCCCAGTGTGTGGGTGGTGGTGGGATTGGGCGTTGAGGTAGCAGTTGAGTAGAGATTGAAAAAAGACCTGACAGCATGAATATATACACATCACTACAATGACGTGGGATAATACCCGAAGGAAGCTGAACAGCACATATATACACACACAAATATATAATAAAATAGTTATTCTATTCCAATTCAGCTCTATCATTGATGTTAGTTATAATCTTTGACATCTTTAACATTTCTTTTCAATAGGGTATCAAACTTCTAGGAACACATATAATGTTTGCATAATTTTTTCATGTTTCTTTCATATTCCTCTTCACTTAAATTTTAAGTGAACATAAAGTGAACTTACATTTATAATAATTAAAATGTTCCCCTCCTTTCCTAATTTCATTCCCTCATTTTCTTTATTTCATTTATTTATTAAACATTCAATTACATTACAATGAGCATTTTATCTATCATTTTAATCACTCTTGTTTCATATTTTCAAAGTTCATTACTATTTCTAATACAACAATATTATCTCATGTACCCTTGCAGAATCCCTCTTTCAATTAAGTTTTCACACATTATCTCTGTGTCTTCTAAATAGGCTTATACCCTTGTATATCCTTGTATGTTTTCCCTGTTTCTCTATGTCTTGTTTCTGTCCTTTATAATTTCTTTTCCTTTCCCTCTTCCCCTTCTTCTTCTCCCTTCCCTTTTTGACCCCTTCTCTCTCTAATTCTGATTCTCTCTTCTGTAATCCTCTCTTCTGTTTCTTCTTAATGTTATAATTACTTTTCAAACTATTCTTTTTTGGGGGTTGTTTTTTCAAATCTTAAATCTTTTACTCTCTTTCCCCCCTTTCGTTTCTTTTGCCCCATATAGAAATACTTGGTCAGTGAAGATGGCTTCTTCTTTGTCCCACCCCTTCTTGTTCCACAGACATTTCTTGTTTTTTCTCATAGTTCAGGATCTCCATTTCTAAAAATTGAAATACGAAGCCAAAAGAACCTCTTCCTTCTTATGCATCTTCTTTCTGTTTTTTAAGTTCCATTTTCAATTCTTCCAGGAGTGATACCATTTTAAAAAACTTTTAAACAACCACCCAATTAATTTTAGTCCTTTAGATCCAATAGCCAAAAATCCAAAAATCACCAAGTAATCCAAATAATCCAAAACTGTTTCTTCTTGCTTCTTTTTTCCACTTTCTCTTCCTGGGGTTCTCTTATCTTTTACAAAGTTTCAGGAATCTTGTTAAACTTTCACTGTTAATTCCTTTCACTTCCAGGTGATCTCCTTCATTTTTTCAGATCCCACCCTTTTGTTTTTTTCCTTTTTTTGAAAGTTTTTTAGAATCCAGAAATCTTTATTATCTCTTTGACATTTCATTCTCAGCTTAAATACTTATTGTCAAAGTGGATTTTTGCTGGTTTCTTGCTTAAATCTCTTAGTTGTTAATATAGTGAAGAAGAAAAGAAAAACACCAAATCCTTTCCCTTCCCTCTCTCATTTGCCACTTCAAAGTCTTCTTTGGGAATAATGTTGTTCTTTATAATTCAAATTCCAGGGTACCTTATATTGTTGCTTTTTCAGTTCCACCCGGTCAGCCAAAACTTTCTCTTCTTATCTTCTTCTTGCACATTCTTTTCCGGTCAAGTTCTTCTTTGAGGTGGCCATTTCTGACCATCGCTGCAACCGCCTTCGGGAAAGGGAGTAATGGCCAGCTAGGGAGGAGAGATGTGACTCTCCTTCACCCTGCTGGCAATCTCCCCCCTCTTCACCACCTGTACGAGGTGGCTTAGCCCTGAAACCAGCCAGCTTGGGGCGCTCCGGCCATGAGCACAGATCAAAACTGTGCATGATCGCAGATTTGGATCTTTCACCAAAAAAGCTCAAACCGGAAGGTCAGGCTGTAAATTTTAGAAGGATGTTGACACAGCAATGCATATTTGAAAGGAAGAGAAATGCACACCTGTTTTTTTTTTTTTAAAGAGGGTGGGGAGCAGAAGGTAACATGAAATATAGGAAGAAAGAACTGCCAAAATGGAGACAGAACGGGGAAAAAAACCCTCAATGCCTCTTTCTGATTCTACTCACCAGTGTAGCAAATGGCATCATAGCGGGAATGAGGGTAAGGATACCCTGTCTGGTTGACATAAAGATACACCGTACGTACTCCCACCAGGTTGCCACCACAGATGGGACTTGGTTTGTTGATGGGATACCGGACACTGCGGTCTGCCAGCCAACCAGCACTGCAGACATCCATCCCATCCTTCCAGGCCAGATATAACTCTCCAGTGGTTGCCAAACGTGCCCCAAGACTATGGCATTTCTCTGCTGCTTCTGAGAAGGTGAACTTCTCAGCAGAGGTGGCATAGAAGACCTTGCCTGAAATCACAACGCACAATTGTAAATTGAAATTGAAAGCACAATGCACAATTGCGTAGCTTCTTCTCTAGTAATATTGTACTGCTAACTGGAACATACACAACATTTGTTAGACCAATTCTCGGATACAGCTCATCTGTCTGGAACCTGCACTGCATATCAAACATTAATACAGTTGAGAGAGTCTAGAGATATTTCATTAGAAGAGTCCTCCACTCTTCTGCTTTTCAACAGAATACCTTATACCACCAGACTTGAAATTTTGGGCTTAGACAACTTAGAACTATGCTACCTTCGGTCTGACCTAAGCATAGTACATAAAATTATCTGCTATAATGTCCTACCTGTCAATGTTTACTTCAGCTTCAATTGCAACAATACACGAGCACACGATAGACACAAACTTAAGAAAAACCGCTCCAAACTCGATTGCAGAAAATATGACTTCATCGAGTGGTCAATGCCTGGAATGCATTACTTGACTGCAGTTTCTTCCCCAAACCCCCAAAACTTTCACCTTAGACTGTTTACTGTCGAACTCACCCCATTCCTAAGAGGTCTGTAATAGGCATGCATAAGTGCACCAACATGCCTACCGCCCCTGTCCTAATGTCCCCTTTTTTTCATGCCCATTTCATGTAATCATAATCATGTTCTAATTATATTTGTAATCTAATACATGCTTCACAGATAAATAAATAAATAACAATTAAATAAATAATAAAATAAAAACAATAAATGATAAAATAAAAAAACAATTATTGCAACTGATTAGCTGCTCAATGGTGCCCCTTCCATCTACAGAGAACTTTCATGAGATTTTTCCATCCATCATCTTTGCTTACGTACAGGGACTGAAGTGTCCAAAGGAAAACACATTGGTGGTGAAAACAGATTAAGGCTAGGTCCCACTGGCCGACGGATGCAAAACGTATGCAAAAAGGACACAGCGGACGAGCAAAATTTCAGGGGTGGCTCCATCTGTTGTTATCCACTCCAAAAAGTGCCCCAAATTTGCATAAACAGAATGGAAAAGAGTGGAAAGGAATGGACGGGGGTAGTATGTAGCGGGGATGTTAAATGGATGTTCGTAGGAAGCCTAGCAGATGGAAGCAGATGACACATCCGAAGGGCTTCTGGGGGAGAATTGTGAAGCAGACGCATAGCGGAAGGAGCGGATGCATAGCGGATGACGCGGATGCATCACGGACGCCTATAGGATGCATAGCGGATGCATAGCGGATGCATAGCGGATGCAAAGCGGTCGCTGCGCATGCGGGGAGGATGAATTGCGTCAGTTCCATGGATATAAAAGGATGCAGCTCGCAAGCAGTCAGCATTCAGAGGAAAGACGTGCTGCCACAGACATCTTCAAATAACATCATGGTTCGTCAGTCAGGGAAGAAGAGAAAGCCTGTGCCTACTCCTGCCAGCCCTGGCAAGAAGGACAGAACCACCATCCCAGCCCCTGGCACTGACTCTGAAGCTGCTGGAGATTTTGCTTCTGCTGCTGCTGCTGGTGGTGGTGGTGGTGTTGCTGCTGGTGCTTCTGCTGCTGCTGGTGGTGCTGCTGGTGTTGCTGCTGCTGGTTCTTCTCCTGCTGGTGCTGCTGGTTCTGGTGCTGGTGCTGCTGGTGCTGCTGGTGCTTCTCCTGCTGCTGCTGCTGCTGTGGTGGACCAGCCCCAAGGCCCTCAAAGCCCTGCTGCTCAAGCCCCTGAAGGCCCTGCTGCTCAAGCCCCTGCCAGAGGGAGGAAGAGGCAAGTGAAGGAGAAGGGAGAAAGGAAACAGTACACCCTTTCTGAGGAGCATGAGGAGGAGATGCTGGAATGGCTGAGGGAGAACGAGTACCTCTGGAGAAAGGGCCACAGACTCTATCGTGACACAAAGAAGAAGCAGGCAGCTTGGAGAGACAAGGCAGAGAGCCTGGGCTACACTTCAGACCTACTCCTTGGATGGTGGAAGCACATGCACACCTGGTATGGCAAGCGACACCTGAATAAATCTGGGCAGGCCGCTGTCAAGCTCACTGACCAAGTGCAGCTATGTCAAGGCCAAGTGCAGTTTCCTGGAGGGTGAGGTCCGCCACCAAGGAGCAGCCCCTCTGACAACGCTCTTCCTCAGACAGCCCACAGACAGCCAGTCCTCTTCCAGCCAGGAGACAGCTACCGTGTCCAGGCAGGTGTCTTTGGAGGGCCCCATGGCAGAGGCCCCCCTGACAGCTGCACTCCCCATGCCAGAGAACCCTGTCACAAATGGAGAAAGAAGCGGCAGCCACCAGAGACCAACCCACACCGACACCCAGCTCCACCTACACAGAAAGGAGGCAGAGAGGCAGAGGCAGACTGGAGGGCCAGAGCCACACTGTCCTGTTGGAGATCAGGGACACAATCAAAACCAGCACAGATCTTCTCTCTCAGCTGGTCAACAGTGACATACCTTCCTTGAAATGGAAGCCCTTTCTCACCTACGTGACCCAGACCCTCATGGACACGCCCGAGCCCCAGTACCAGGTGATGAAGGAGATGATCACTGTGCTTCTGCACCACCCTCCAGGCCCAGATGAACATGCTCCAACCCAGTCCAGGTCTGCTCCTCCACCCCAGGCGATGTCACAGCCCTTCCACGGCTTTCAACAGCCTCTCACCTACCAAGGCTACGAGTACCAGGACTTCCCACAGCAGAGGCAGCCCTTCCCAGTCCAAGCCCAGGTTCATCGCATGCCACAGGCACCTCACCTCGCCCAGCAGCAGACCAGACAACCCCATTACACTCCTCCTTCCTCCACCCCACAGCCAAGACCCTCAACGGACAATCTGTCATCATCTTGTGCCTGACATCCCAGGTCCTTGATGAAGGGCCTCTCAACTTCACGGGACTGAGTCAGCTCTCTGAGAACTTCCTGAACACACCATCCCCTGTTGTACTCTTGGGGCCAAGCACCTCAATGGCGCCTCAGACCAGCACTCCAGCAACATCCACCTCCACAGTCCCTGGCCCCTTTACATCTGAGACCATGGGCATGCCTCAGAGTGACTGAGAAGAGTGCCAGAGACTGAGTTGTTACTTGTTCACTTTATCTTTGCTTAAAGACACTTTACTTGGTTTATTTTGCTTATTTAATAAAGTCATACAGTTTACTTAAGACAGTTATTAATAAAGGTTATCTTTGCTTCACACACTTGGTTCATTTTATTTACTTAATGAAGTGTTGGTGAAAACTTTGAAAAAATGGTTAAGCCTTTGCATGCTTGTGGGATAGGTAAGGATAGCTGTGGGATAGGTAAGGATAGCTGTGGGATAGGTAAGGATAGTTGTGGGATAGGTAAGGATAGCTGTGGGATAGATAAACCTCCAATGCAAGCATAGTGGGACTGTATGATCCACCCTCCCAGCTGCCACACATATGGCCCTTTTTTATCAACAACAATTTATTCATTGATCAACACATTTCAAAATAAACAAAGCTCTTTATTAATGCCCTGTTCATTGTAGGGCCACTCAACATACATGGCACAATCTCATCAGTGTTATGAGACAGGCTCAAGGAAGCATCCATTAACCATCTATCATCCTGTCTTGCCACTCCACTGCTCCAGCTGGGGAGTTGCACCAGTGTTTCAGGAGGTTGCGCTGCTTCTTCCCTTCACGTGAAGCTCTGTTGGGGCCTTGTACATCCACAGTGTCTATCAGGTTTAGTCCTTGCCTCCATTAACCAGGCTCCATGTCCCCATTCCCTTGTTGATGGTCCACAAGCCTGTTCTGCAACACTGGGTAGCGGGTGCGGATGAGATTGTGCAGGATGCAGCAAGCTTTCACAATGCTCCTCACAGTCCCTGGGTGATGCTGCATGGTGGTGAGAAGTACCTGGAACCTGTTGGCTAGGATGCCAAAGGCGTTCTCCACCATCCGTCTTTGCCCTGGACAGCCTGTAGTTGAAGATCCTCTCTTCACGGGTGAGGCATCTGGAAGTGTAGGGCTTCATGAGGTACGTTCTGAGGGAGAAGGCGTCATCACCCATGATGAAGTAAGGCACATCTTGTGTGTCTTTGGGTAGGGGGTCTGGATCTGGAAAACCCATGATGAGGTTGCATTCCAGCCCATCCTTGAGGTCACTGGTGTTGTATACCTGGCTATCTGAAGCTGACCCGTTGCCTGAAGCATCAATGTACATTGAACTTGTAGTCAGCATCAACCATGGCAAAGAGGATGATACTGAAGAAGCCCTTGTAGTTGTAATAAGAGGACCCTGAGTTAGCTGGAGCTTTGCAGGCCACGTGCTTCCCATCTATGGCTCCAACGATGTGGGGAAAGTTCCACCTCTGATACCACTGTTCTGCAACTTTCCTCCAGCCTTCTTCAGTGGTGGGACACTGGAGGAGCTCCTCCACATATTCTTCGATGATGGCCTGCACCACTTCTCTAGCCACTTTGCTGATGCTGTTGTGTGGCACCCTCCAGGCATACTGCATGTTTCTGTATGTGGTTCCAGAGGCCAGGTGCCGCAGAGTCAGTGCCACCTTCAGTCCAGGGTCCAGTTTGGGACGGAAGTTGGTGCTCTGCTTGGTCAACCTGGGTCTCAGACGCTCTACAATTTCATCAAACATGGCTGGTGGCATCCTCATGAAGTGCTGGAATGCACGAGGGTCTTCATTTCTCAGCTCCACCATCAGCTTGTCATACAGTCCAAACTCCACTCTTCTCCCGATCCATCATTGGACCCACACAGCTCTTGGATGTCTCCTTCTTCTCCTTGCACAGAAAAGGTGAAACAGTCTGAACAGGGCTTGGTTCTGGTGTTGAATGATCGCAGCTACCATAAGGACTGTTATGATCCATGGTGGAGAACAATGGATGATGTGGAAGAGGAAGACCAAGGGTGAAAAGGTCTGTACACCATGGCTGCTGGACTGATACTGAGATCCAGGTGATTTCCTCCCCCTTTTTATAGGAAATATCGGTTTTCCGCTAGGTGTCCTTCCACATACTCTAGGAATACTCTAGACATCCTAAATATCGGAGATACATCCCATATACAAATGTTTTGTCCTTTTTAATTCTTTACATACGAGATGCATCCACTTACATCCTTTCTATTTCCATGCTACTAACGCTGTGTGGACATTCCGTGTATCTTTCACTTCCTCCCTCTTTCCGTTTTCAGCTGCAGCAGATTTGAGTTGCGAGGATGTCCAGAGGATGCCGAGAGGATACAGCGGATGTTTAACAGATGACAATGGATGTAGAACGTTTGTTGCCTGTATGTGTCATGGATGTACATCGTACACGACGGAAAGTTCATCCGCTGAAAAAGTTTTGTGCAGCTCAAAACTTCTTGCATGGATGAAATTGCAGTGGACGGATGCTCGACGGATAGAGCATATGAAACACGTATGCAGTGAGTACACAATGGATGCATCGCATTTTCCAATGGATGGCAAGCTTTTTTGTCCATTTTACATCCTCTTTGCATCCGTTGGTGCAGCGGGACATGGGCTTTAGAAATTTCTGAGAAGGAACCTAATAGAAATTGGAACTCTTGATTTCTTGAGAACTGGAGCATGGAAAAATTTCAGCCCCTATTAAGACAACCCCACCCATTTTATTAGTCATGGCCACAATGAAAAATGTGGATAATGACTGAGGTTATTCCCTGTTGGATCCAGTTGAAAAGAATAACAGGTATCCTCTATCATTTTCTCTTAAGATTTTCTGTCCTCAGTTTGTTCCTTCTTTCACTTATAATACATTTTCATTAACTGCTCAGATGCTACATCGTACAAGAGAATTATGTCTCCCTGGGTATAGTCTGCAAATTGCTCCCTCCTCCCCAAGTTTGCTACCTGCAAGCTCAACTTTTTCATTCAGTCCTAAAGATCAATCCAGAATATTAAACTATAAAGCCCACCAGCCACCCCCTACAATTTTGGCCAATTTTTCTCTCAGCATAATTTATCTCCATGGGTTGCTGAGAGGATTAAACTAGAAGCAGGGTACCAAATCCGCTGTTTTGAGATTCTTGAGTACAGGATTTTAAAAAGTAAGAAAATAAGAGTCTTGATAAATCTATAAAATGTTCTGAATACGGTTGCTATTGATGGTGCAGTTATTACAGAACAAATTTACTTGTAATATCTAGTTGATACCAACAGATCTCAAACACTTATTAAAGAGCATTTCATTTAATGTTAGGGGCAGCTCATTTTCCAAAATAATTTCAGAATTCAGAAAAGGGAGGTCAGTTCCTTCAAAAAATTCCCTGTCCTCCCTCCCCCTCCCAAAAAACCCAGAACAGAATAATAGAATGGAAAAGAACCATGGAGGTCTTCTAATCCAATTCCTTGCTCAGGCAGGAAACCTTCTACCATTTCAGACAAATGGTTGTCCAATCTCTTCTTGAAAACTTCCAGTGTTGGAACATTTACAACTTCTGGAGGCAAACCATATTGCTCTTTGGATAAGTCATCCAGAAATCATGTTTTCATATCATTATTATCTAGCTGTGACTCTAGTTTCAAATTCAAGAGATTCTGTGGAACTCTTGATTCTATGAAACTCTTGAATGGGTATCTGTAGATGGATAAGGGGAATGAACAAAGAAGAAGAAGATGAATCTTTGCTTTGATGGTGGATCAAAGTGGTTGATCTTAAGAGCTGCTCTGCAACTGCTTCACATGGTCCTCACATTGATTTACCTTGAACATTTCCTTTTTTTGATGTTGCCTTTAATTGTGCTGATTAAAATATCCACAGTACCCTTCCTGAGTGTTGTGGATATCCCCAGTATTTTAGAGGACAAGAACTCCCATTTAATAATCTTTGTATAAGTTGGGTTGAGAGCTCAAAACTCTAAAAAGCACCTAAAAGCACATCAAATCAATGTATTTATTTTGCTGCTTAAATCTTTGAGCTATGTTTTAAACCCTGCACAAGTTATCATTAAGGCCTTCTAAGCTGAAGAATAGAATACAAGTGTGCTGAGTATAAAAAGAAACCATTACCTTCCATTTCCTGTGCATAACAATAGACATCATATGTCTCATCTGTATCTCGAACACCATATGTTCTCACTCCAGGAAATTCATCCTTGTCACCATAACAACCTTCTCGGGGATGATGCATTGGGTACCTAATTTAATAAAAGAGTTAGGGAGAGCAAAATTTATTTTCATGGGGAGAGGACAGAGAAAGGAAATAGTATATTCTGGGATATAAATAATTTCTAGAAAAATCAAAAAGATAATTGAGTCTGAGGGAGCATTTGGAATGATAGCTTTTATGTTAATTGGAAAACTAACATGGAGAACCTTCACTTTGTGGACAAATGAGTTCCATCATTCAGTTTTCTGGCTTCTCACTCTTTTCAAGCTTCATTTTCTTTCTTTAAATTGTCCATCCCATAATTTTTTGCTCATAAAAGTAAGAGATTTCTCCCTTAGGGAAACTCTTGTTCCAAGCTCTGATAGTTATGTTTCTTTCTTTAAAAAAAAAAAAACAGAATTACAAGCTGTGATTGTTTTCTCTTGCTCTCCAGAGAAACAGAAAGAATTGGGATAATCAGTCAGAGGACAAGCTTATGAATGGGTGACATTTTCACTGCCAGAAACTATATGTAGCATGTCAAAGTGCCTAGGACCACAATGATTGAGTCATGTGGGTAGGATTAGATTAAAAAAAAAATTGAGAGAGAGAGAGACTTTTAGTTTCAGGTGCCATGATATAAAAAAAGATGTTGAAACACTAGAAAAAGTGCAGAGAAGAGCAACAAAGATGATTAGGGGACTAGAGGCTAAAATGGTTGGGTACGTCTAGTTTAATGAAAGGAAGCACTAGGGTGACATGTTAGCAGTGTTCCAATATCTCAGAGGCTGCCACAAAGGAGAGGGAGTCAAGCTATTCTCCAAAGCACCTGAGGGCAGGACAAGAAGCAATGGGTGGAAACTAACCAAGGAGAGAAACAACTTAGAACTAAGGAGAAATTTCCTGACAGAACAATTAATCAGTAGAACAATTTGCCTCCAGAAGTTGTGAATGCTCCAACAATGGAAGTTTTTAAAAAGAGATTGGACAACAATTTGTCTGAAATGGTATAAGGTTTCCTGCCTGAGCAGAGGGATGGACTAGAAGTCCTCCAAGGTTTCTTCCAACTTGGTTATTCTGTTCTGTTCAGTTGTTTTGGATTTTTTTTCCAACTTGGTTAAGACTCTTGTAGGGCTTTTACTGTAGCTCAATGAGTTTCCTACCTTTAACTGTTAGGAAACCATGATGACCAGATTCTGGAGCTTTAAAACTCAGGGATGAGGCCTCAAGTTGCCCATCTCTGCCTTGCAGCACAGTTATACAAAACTTAACCTTCTGGAAGTCACTTAACTACAACTCCCAGTAAGCAAGACAATTTGTGAGGGATGGTAGAAGAAGTTCAATGACACCTGAAGATCTATAGGCAGTGCACCATGTTTAATTTTTTTTTTCTGGTTAATTTTTTTTTCTGGAATTCTGTGGAGAGAGAAACCTGACTTCTCACCTGCTATAAAACCTTCAGTTCTCATCAAATGAACAGGAGAGATAGCCAAGACACATAATTTACCAGCCTTTCTCTAATTGCTGACCTACAGCACCACTTAATATTTCACCATGATTATTCTCTAACCTGTGTTTGCATAGAACCAGGCTTCCCCATACTGACCACCCTGGCTGGGGAACACAGAAATGTATTCTAGTTTACCTAGATGGTGTAGGAGATGAGCAGGAAGAGCCAGGTGGGTGAATCAAGAATCAGTCTAGAGTCATTAAAGGTAAAGATCAAGGTTCCCCTCACACATATGTGCTAGTTGTTTCTGGCTCTAGGGGGCAGTGCTCATCTCCATTACACAACCAAAGAGCCAGAACTGCCTAAAGACATCTCCATGGTCATGTGGCTGGCATGACTGAATGCCGAAGGTGCATGGAATGCTGTTTTCTTCCCACCAAAGTGGTCTCTATTTTTCTACTTGCATTTTTACATGCTTTTGAACTGCTAGGTTGGCAGAAGCTGGGACAAGTAATGGAAGCTCACTTGGTTACGCGATGCTAGGGATTTGAGCCACCGAACTGCTTACCTTTCTGATTGATAAGCTCAGCATCTTTGCCACTGAGCCACCGCATCCTCTAGAGTCATTACATTCTCATTCCCACAAATGGTTTAAATCCAATACCTTTTGAATTCCACTGACTCTATCATGTGCCAGTTTAGTGATGAGTGTTGACTAGATTCTTGTATATAGACATGAGCAAAACATCATCTTAACTGGAACTTAGTGTGTGGTCCCAATTCTTCACTCCTGACAGATGTGTTGGAGGAAATGGTATAACACCTCCCCCCCGGCAATTGCTTACCTGACTGTTTGATCAGACAACCAACCAGCGTCACATTGGTCAAAGCCATCATCATAGGCAGCCTGGAGCTGCTCAGGAGTTGCAATAACTGCACTGTTCTGGATGCATGCCTGTTTTGCTTTCTCAAAATTTAATGTGTAGCGGGTAGAGATGGCTCTGTAATGGAACACAATTCCTGGAAAAGACATTGGTTCAGTTCACACAACATGTTTCACTTGGCTATTGAACTAATCCAACTTCTGGATTGGTGCAACATTTTCATGCCTAGCTTTAAAAAATGTTTTAGTGTTTGCAAGATGCTAGTTCCCCCAAAACTAGCCAATCTTTGTATGATGTGTACTTGTAATTGAACCATTCATATCCATAGCGGTCAAGGACAAAATCTAAAACCATTTTCAGGCAAAAATGGTCAAATGACTGACTTCTTAGCCTTCCCATCTTCCAATGGAAAAAAATGTGATCTTCATTTCGCACATCAAGTTTGACACTTAACACCCCACAAAAAAGCATGAATATTTCACCAATATTTCACTCAATGAAATCATATCACCCAAAGGGCATGGTGATCTCACAAGCCAAAGGAAGTGAAAACCAGTGAAAGTACATGCCATTTATACTGAAAATAGTCACTTTATCCTTTGTTTGTGCATATGGTGTAGTTGTACTAATCCCTTTTGGACTCATTGATATCATTGTGATAGACTGTGCACTTGCAGCAGCAGAGAGGGTGGCTTTTGCCAAAACAGACAATCCCAGATCAAGGGAATGTGAATAACAATAGCACGTAGACTTATACATCCCTTTATAGTGCTTTACAGCCCTTTCTAAGTGGTTTACAGAGTCAGCCTCTTGCCCCCAACAATTTGTCTCCTCATTTTACCCACCTTGGAAGGATGGAAGGCTGAGTCAATCTTGAGCCTGGTGGGATTTGATCTGCCAAATTGTAGGCAGCTGGCTGCAGCAGAAATAGCTTGCAGTACTGCACTCTAACCACTGCGCCACTGAGGCAATCCCAAGATGGAAGCAGGAGGGGAAAGAGCTTCAGGGTGATGACACTCTAAAATCTTTCAGGATATATCTAGCAGCTTAGGTTATATTTTAATTTGGTAAGATTGATGTCAGGCTCAAGCCAAGAGATGAGATAGTGAATCTAATTGAAACTGATCCTTATATCCAATAGACAAACAAAAGCTATAACCTTTTAACCTTCATCATCAACAATATATCAGTAATTCTTTTAGATTTATATTTGCTTCTTTGTCACACATTCAAATGAATATGATTTAAATGTAAACACGCTCAGTGCAGATATCCCCCAGTCACTCTTCTTGATCATTCTTAGATCTCTGAATGACTCATTGTTCTCTGTACTACCTCATCTTATTCCCACCTATCCATTCAGGCTACTTAGCAGAATATTTTATTATGCTGGATCAGAGAATATTGTACATTTTTTTTCTAAAGCTCATCTCTAGTTCTTTCACACATACTGTAACTGCCATATAACTTCCAAAATTTTAGTTGTTCTTTCAGAGCAATCTAAGTGACACTAGTTCATACTTTCTGACATTCAATTTAGCCTTCTGGATCATAATTAAACATATACTCTTTCATCAAAAGAAATGAAGACCAATAAAAATAAAAATGGAGGTACCAATAAAGAAGAATATTTGTATCTCAGGGTTTAAATGAGAGGTCCTTGGTGCTCTCTGAGCTTGGGGGATTTCTTGCAGATGTTTCAATACCCAAATTAGGTAATGTTATCAGTGCTAGCACTCATGGAAACAACCAAGCTCAGAGAACACTAAGGACCCCTCATAAAAATGGAGGAGAAATTTGTAGTATTCCCCCAATCAAAACTTGATTCCAAAGCAATAAAGAAGATTTGCTTTCTCACCTTTAACTTTCACCTCCACCATGTCCTGGCTATCCTCGATACCATGAATGACTTCACAACGGTAGATACCAGTGTCATTGGACCGGAGTGTCTTGATTTCCAAAGTAGCATCAGTTGGTATGGAAGGATAATTGGGTAGAGAGATAGACTTCTGGTAGGCAGTGTTGACCCGTATCTGCCCATCCATGGCCACTAGAAGAACAACTTCTTTGTCTTCTGATAGTTTGCTCCATTTGATTCTTGGGGACACTGGTGGAGTGTTGGGAGCTGTGGTGACTGGCCCCAAAGTGTCGATAAAGTAGCAGGGAATGGTCAACGTTCTTCCCAGGGGAACCCGCAGAGGAGAACGTAAAGGTATGCTCACACTGAGGGTGCCGCTGTGATCTACTAATCCCCAAAAGAAAAGGAGAAAAGAAGGGTGAAATATCAGTACCACAGAATCATCCTTGTTGTTGAACAGGCAGAATCCTTTCCAAACCAGACCCCATGGAAGAACATTTTGAAGATAAAGAAATTTTGGATTCTTGAAAACAAAGGGATTGACTCCAATATTTGATTGTTTGGAAACATTTTCCTCCTTCCCAGTCTGAATGGGTGAATGAGAAGGATGTTAGAGCTCCTAAACTTATCAATGCATTTTGTACTAAATATCCTGATAAATGCTAAAAAATAGTATTATGGTGTTACATGTATATTTTCTGTTGCCTTCTATTTTTATCTTTTATAGGACTAATACCTCTTTTGCAGGAGGGCTGAATGTCAGCCTTCAAGATTTTCTTCCTTTGCATTGCATCTTTCAGCTGTCATAAGTAACGAGAGGAGGAGGGGGGATATGGTCATGGGAAGTGAGCTGGAGGTGTTACAAAACAGAACTGTATAAGTTGGGGGGAAGGTTCTTGCTTAGGCTTCTATCCTATGCTATGCACAGCCGCAACTCTTTATCAAAATATGTCAAGGTCAATGGACAGAGGCCTCATCACCACCTGGAGATGCCCACATGATGATATACACAACTTTTAATTGGATGAGCCAATTGAACTCTTGGGGGTGGGAACATTGCCATCACTTTGTATATGTGATTTACACGCCCATTTTCTCAGATTCAGAATTCTTTTGTTGCTACCACTTGATTTCCAGTAAAAGATATATTTTCTCTAATTAATGGAGTCTTAAATATTTCCTTCTTGGATTTTGAATGGAGCACCAGCTGTCACTATGTGATTTCATAGTGCTGGAAAGGCCATCAAAAGTCTATTGTATTACAGCAGGAAAAACAGAAGTCTGAACAGTAGGAACAGGCTCAGTTGTTAGACTGAGCCTGTTCCTACTTAGACTTAGACTGTCTGCTATTGACCTCACTCCTTTCCTAAGAGGTCTGTAGGGGGCATACATAAGCACACCAAAGTGCCTACCGCCCCTGTCCTATTGTTTCTTTTATTTTCTTATATGTATCCATGTATTCATAACTATGTTTATACTTATACCTATTATCCTGTAAGCAATTGACAAATCAAATAAATCAAATAAATAAATAAATCCAAGCAATACAGAATTATTATTGTCCACCAAAGCTCTTTGATTGCTCCACTGTTGTTTTTTTAGTGGGAAACTCCTACCCATGAAGAAGCAGGCCTTCAACTTAAGGGTCCTCTTGGACTTCTTCTCAAAGAGAAGGTGAAGTCCATGGCCATGGAGGCTTTGCTTGGCTTTGGTGGTACACTAACAATGGCCCTACTTGGATAAAAAGAATTTCACGAAAATGGGTCATGCCCTTCCCATTAGCTTACTAGCCTTCTTTTGTATGCTGTACATGGGACTGTTTAAAAACTTACTTGGAAGCTGCAGAGGGTCCAGATTGCAGCAGCCTGTGTGTACTCACTAATTTGTGTCATTGAGAGAACATTATGCATGTACAACAACCCTACACGAGTTGCCAATAAGCTTCTAAGTTCAATTTAAAGTACTGGTTTCAATCAATATAACCCTCTATGGCTTGGCACTTGGTTGCTTTCAAGGCTGCTTCCTCCTGTTAGAATCAGCTGGAACTGCACAATTATTCCAGAAGAAGCAGCTTTGTGGTTCCTCACTTCCAGGAGGTGTAAGGGATTGTGGTTCCTCAATTCTGGGAAGTCGCTTCTTTGTGGCAGTGCCGCCCCTTTGGAATGGCCTCCTGGTTGACATTAGTTTGGCTCTCTCTCTAATGGCCTTCTGCAAAAAACTTAAAACAGAGCTCTTTTGTAGAGCATTTGGGGACTGAGCCCACTTATTGTTATTTCGCTTGTTGTTTCTCTACTATATTTTATCCTTCTTCTTTAGTTTCTACCATGGTCATTTTAGCTGTAAGTGTATACATCTCTAAAATGTGGAGAGTTCCTTAAGACAAGGGCAGAGGACATGAAGTCTTCTGGATGTACAATAAGAGCCACAACTTCCATAAACTCGACCAATATGCTTAATAGTATAGGATGATGGAGGTTGCAAGTTACCGTCATGTAGACGGTGATATGACATTCCTTCTTGCTTTAGAAGCGGTTCAATATCACAAGATGAAAACTCTGATAAATTTGAATGTAGAACAGGGGTTTCAAACTCAAAACCTGTGAGCCAGATCTGGCCCATGGGGTGCTTTGATCGGGCCTGCACGGCTGCCCTGGAAACAGTGAAGGACTGGCCCAGGGTGCCTTTGTCAGCAAAAACGGAGCTTGGGAGGGCTGCATTTTCAGCCATGACAGCCTCCTGCAGCCTTCTGCCAGCAAAAATGGAGCCCAGGGAGGCTTCATTATCACTGGCAGAGGGCTGCAGGAGGCTGTTGCAGCCAAAAATGAAGCCTTTATGAGTGATGTCAAGCTGGCCACACCCATTCTGGCTACACCCACCCCAGCCATGCCCCTCCGACCCCCGCGGTCAAACACAACCAAACACAACTCTCAATCAAATCAAGTTTGACACCCCTGATGTAGACGAAGCAGCAGCATTCTAGTACTTTTACAAACTGCAAGAGCATTGTCAATTACTTCCCAGAAAAGGCACTGAATTGCTTCTGTTTTGTTTACGATTCATAGAAAAGATGAGCCCCAAGTGTGACATACCTAAAACTTCCACAGAGGTGGCTGCTGCAGCGATGACATGCAAACACACAAATGCTAGTAGTAAAGTGGTCATGCTTTTCCTGAAATGCAGAGGATAATGAATTAGTATTTTTGGTACTGATGAACATAACAATAACTAAGGACAATTTTGCAGTCTATATCAAGCACATAGACAGACAGCAATATTTTATACAATGACATGTTTAGGATTTCACCTTCTCTAGCTGGCAAGGAAGGAAAATAATCTGCATTTCAATATTTTGGATGTGCTGCCTATTACAGTCAATACAGACTTTAAATGAAGAGGTGTCAGTGTCCAGACTTCTAGATGTTGATGAGCTAGAATTTCCACATCCCTTACAGACCAGCTGGAGTTGTTCAAAATTGATGTTTAGTCACAGCTAGAAACTGGACATTCTCACCTCCTAATTAGCAGCTGCCTATTGCTGCTAAGGTTTATTAAAGCATAGTTTTCCGATGTATCTGAACAAGGAAATTGGCTTAGGCATGGCACAAACTATACTTGCAGCAATTCTTCAGTGAATTGAAATTTCACTATAAAAACTGAATGCTCTGAAATGCAGGAGCTCAGCTGGCTTCATATCCAGATATCTAATGAGGCATAAGTTGATATTAAAGTAGAATTGGCTTAAGAGCATAAGTGGAGAATAGAATATGGGTCATGTTGAGCCAGACAATAAAGTGTACTTAATATACCAAGTCATATATTATTGGATTCCTAGGAAGGCCCAAAAAAAGATGCAGAAATCATCTTTCAAAATTCTCCAATTTAGTTCTGGTCATATAGGGAATGAAAGAAGGAGAAGATAGGAGCAATTTCATGGAATCTTTCCAAGGACAAATGAAATTCTCCAAACATTTTACCACAAAGGTTTTTTGTCTATCTAGCCTGCTATATCCACCACAATTTGTTTCTTGATAGCAATAGCAGGAACACTTAGAGTTATATACTGCTTTATAGTGCTTTTACAGCCCTCTCTAAGCAGTTTACAGAGTCAGCATCTTTCCTACAATAGTCTGGGTCCTCATTTTACTGACCTCGGAAGGATGGAAAGCTGCATCAACCTTGAATTTGGTGAGATTCAAACTGCCCAATTGCAAGCAGATGGAAGTCAGTAGAAGTAGCCTGCAGTACTGCATTCTAATCACTCCGCCACCGCAGTGGGAAAATGAACAAATGGATTACAGAATAAACTAATTCTCAGTTTAATCCAGCACAAATGACCAAGACCAAATTAGTCAAAGCAGGATGCATTATAGAAAGATCTAGCTCTCTAGGCTCTGTTCTATAGTGTTGAGAAAGGTGGAATGAAAATGAGGAAGAAGCCAACTAGTCACAGATGGATAGGTACCCCATTGGAAGCCTGGAAGGGCCAGATTAGGGCAACATCCTGGAGAAGATCAATCTATATGTCTGCTAAGATTCAATATCTAATTGATGGCACATAGTCAACCACTAATCAACATACGTCCATAGCTGGAATGTCAAACTGAATGTACTGCTCTCCTGCTATGTGTGGGTCTAGGTCTAGGACAACTCACCATGGTTAACTCATTGCGACCAGCTTGCCACAGCCAACTTCCCATTGGATAATTCCACACTGTATTAATCATTTCATTCAGTTACTTTCCTATTGATGACCACATTTTCATTGAAATGATTGTAACTCTTGTATTTCTGAGTTGATTTTCTTTATTTTATTATTATAGGCCACGGTTCTGTGGAAATTAATGTTTCTCTTTGTTGAATTGTCCCGTGGTGAGATGGCCCATTTTGGCTATATATTGTGATAGGATAAATACATGAAAACTACCTTCTGTATATTTTGCAGCACAGTAGAGCAAAATCAGATAATTTGTTCATTCATAGCCTGTTTAGCCGGATTTAAACTTGGTTTCTTCACCTTCATAGAAAACCTCCAGCTCAGTAGATTAATTTACAGTTTGATGTATTGCACAAACCCAGAAGGAGTTATTCAAGAAACAGGTTTAGTGGTGTTCTCCAAAGGCTGCTACAAATGCTGATGTACTATGTCCCACTTAGCAAATCAATATTTGTGCAGGTCTGCTGAATTCTGTGTATTCAGCAAGCCCTGCCTCTTTCTATCCATGGACCCAGCAAATAAATAATTACTTTGGATTAAGCTTATTCTTTTTTTGGAGGGGGGGTAGGTGGGTGGGGAGAAGAGAACACTGAAAAAAAAAAAACCCTTATGTTTTGCTGTTATTCTCCACTGGGTATTTTTTGGAATCAATCAAGCTGTTAGAGAATAAAGAAAGACAAAAGTCAAAACTGAAAAACTTTACAGCTATTTGTTCTGGGTCATGGAGGAAAAGAACATCAAGTGCCTCAATTATTTTAGGGAAGTCCTTCTTTACTGGTCTGTCAACTACTTAATTGCAGAAGAAAAAAGGGAGGGAAGGAGATAAAAAAGACAGTGCACAGAATGAAGCATTGCTCTGAAAAATGCCACCAGTCTCACCAGGTTAACTTAATAAATTAAGTTCCACCTTGAGGAAGCCAAATCTGCCCAAGGAGTTTTCTCTTGCATTCTGTTTCTTAAAGGGAAATATGCAAAAGAGAGACATTTTAAAAAAATTAACTAAGTCCTGAGAATTTTTCCTAGCTGTGAATATGTTGCCTTCATATTTGAATTGTGTTAATTGCACATTCTTTTGTTTTTTGCAAATGTTCATTAGACATTCTTTAAACAAAATTAATTAAATCAGCCCTACTTCCATTCATTTTGTTCCATTTTATTTCAGTTTCTAAGCAGTTAGGAACATGATTACAAGCAAAATAGCAATGTTAAAGGCAATAATAATTTAAAAACAGCAGCAACTCAGTCATTATAGAAAGCACACAATAAAAACACAGCTATACCAATCAATGTGAATATCATTTCAGTACAATATCATCAATCTTTCCATAACTAACATTGAATGAGTATGTTCTTATTCAAACAACACAAACACAAAAGTTTCAAGGCGATGTAAGTTAATCATTAAAATAGTTGATTTCGTGCCCTTGCTACAAAGGAACTATACAGAGAACCATAAATCACTGAACTCTATAACTCTGATATTTGAATTATTAATTACAATATCACAAACCTTTCTATAATTAACATGGAATAAGTACACTCTTAGAAACACAAAAATTCCAAGCTAATTGAGTTGTTAATGAAAGCACTGAGCTCTAAAAATTCTGATACTTCAAACTATGTTTATTTATAACTTGGTTAATTTGTTATCTTTATTGCCTTGAACGAGGCTGAAACCTTTTCTCCTGATTAGTCTTTCTTAACTAGGATGACTCTGAAAGTGTAGAGTTTCTGGAGAATTTAACTCCAGAATCTTTAACGCTTCCCAAAATGGCAGAGAATTATGGGAGATGAAGTTTTCTATCTGGGAGTATCCAGATTGGAGCAGAGTATCTTGGAGAACTTCACCATTTCTAAAAACAAGATGGCCATTGTTATGTCAAATCACTCATAGAGATGCTAAGAAAACCATTTTGTACAAGGCTGAAAGTAGATGGAACAACCTTCTCATTTCAGCTTTTTTAAAAGAATAAATTATTTTCTAGTGAGTAAAGAGCTGAATGAGTCACATCTGCATTTAAACAAGACCACAGATGAATGAAATGGCTTGAAATGGCCACACCTAGAATTAAAACCCAACATAACTTTTTCATAGCTTAACAGGGAGACAAACACGAAGGTTTTCTGCTTCAGAAAGAAGCTTCTGTCTGTTTCCCCAGTCCGGGCTGTGGTTTGGGTGGATCCCAAAGTGCCCTGCCCCTGGGTGCTCTTTCTAAGACCCCTTTGTTGTAGAAATTTCACACCTCTCTGCATCTCTCATCTTGCAGACACTTTTCCCACTCCTTGATTTTTATGGCAACTTTAGCTCTTGTGTGAGCTTTGAAAGACATCACATTTATCAAGTTTTAGATAAAATCACACCCTTCCCTGGCCATCCTTCACCCAGTCTTAAACCAAAGAGTAGCAATTTGTACAAATTGTTCAGTCAGCATATAATTTATACATATTTAGCATTACTAGAAATATTTCTCTGGCCATTTCATGCCTCCAGATGTTGTGGGTATTCTACTATTGGAGGTTTTTAAGAAGAGATCAGTCAACCATTTGTCTGACAATGGTACAGGGTTTCCTGCCTGGGAATTGGGTAGGACTAGAATTTCTCTGAGGTCTCTTCCAACTCTCTTATTCTGTTTTTAGATGCTTTTCCATGGAAGTATACAAGTAGAAGGTGGACGCTTGTGATTTTCAGGCATCAGACTAGTTGTGGCCTGCTTATTACAGCCAATGGGATTTCAGCTGTAGTATATTTCTCTAAATGTCATTCCTAAAATTTGCCAAAGGACAGCACTTGCTCTGAAATGAACGTTCTCCTGGAATTTCTCTCCTTGGCTCAGCTGCTCTTTTTCCTATTACTGATGTGTGCATGTTTTCCTTTATATCTCTCCAGAATCTGAAGCTAATCATTTTTCTGCTACTAGAGGAAATATAGTTTTCCCAGTGTCCTAACAGCCATCAAGGCCATTGGGAAAATTATATTCTGGTGCCAATTGGGTCAAGGGAGAAAATGTCCTGTTGCATCTTTAGTAAGTGAGGGGAGCTAACTAACTTCATTGTTAATTGAATACTCAATCAGAAGGTAGGCATAAATCAGAGATCAACTCTAAACAATAGGAGAGATACTCCAAGGAAATCAATCAGAGCCTTAGAGTCCAAATTCAGGAAACTGACATAAAAACAAGACTAGCAAACATTATATTTAATATGATTACCTATTTCACACATTGAACTAAGACCATAGAGCTTAGAGTAATAGGATTGGAAGGGATCTTGGAGGTCCAAACTTCCTGTTCAAGCAGAAGGCCTATACCATTCCAGACAAATGGCATCCAATTCTTCTTGAAAACCTCCAGTGATGGAGCATTCTCGACTTCGGAGGCAAGCCATTCCACTGATTAATTGTTTTCACTGTTAGAAAACTTCTCTTTAGTTGTCAGTTGGACCTCTCTTTAATGAACTTCCGCCTGTTCCTTCTTAGACCATGGCAAGGTTCCCACAATGTATTGAACCCCAAGCAATCTGGTCCCATTGGAACAGAGGTCTCCAACCTTGGCCACTTTAAGCCTGGTGGACTTCAACTCCCAGAATTCCCCAGCTAGCTTCACTAAGACTTCAACTCTCTATGCCTGCTTACTCTCTTGTCATCCCTTCCTCTGCAATCTCTCCACTCTAGGGAGTAGGAGGGGAAAATAACAACCAACAGACATAGTTGAATGGGGAATTCTGAGAGTCAAAGTCCACCAGGCTTAAAGTGGCCAAGGTTGGAGACCCTTGCATTGGAACATAACCTGGTGTTCCATGTGAAAATAGCTAGCCTGTGACAATCTCATGAGCTACCTCTTGAATTTCTTTTATGTCCAATTGCATGTAATCTAAAGACACAATCCACCCATTTGTTCAGAGGAAATCTCCATGAGGCTCAGTCTCAAATACAGAGGTTTGTGTGTGCATGTGCAGTTGCTGTGAATAGGTTTTTTTTTTTAAAGCTGGATGATCCCCATTATAGAGTTGTTTTTTTAAAAAAGGCCCCATCTATTCCATGGCTCAACAAAAAAGCTTCTATACACTTGCACTGTAAGTCTATTGAGGGAAGATGGGCAGAAACAGCTGCTCACACCCATTCTCCTTGTATACACAGATGGATGGAGACTGGAGTAGTTCTAGTTATGCAAACATAGGGCGAACTGTTCTGCTCCCCTCCAAGGAGAACAGGGAGTTTTTCAAACGCAAATACTATGATTTCCGCCGTTGCATCTTGTTTGGGTTAATTTAAAATGTAGCCACTTGCTCTGTTTCTCACTCCACCTCAACAGCCATCCCAGCCAGCCTGCCACCCTTCTCTCTTGCCCTCTTCAGAAAAAGAGTGGAACTTTTTTAATAATAATTTTTAAAGCAGGGGTCTGCAAACTTGACAACTTTAAGACTTGTGGACTGCAACTCCCAGAATTCCTCCTCCAGTCATGTTAGCTTGGGAATTCTGGAAGTTGAAGTCCACAAGTCTTAAACTGGCCAAGTTGGAAGACCCTTGTTTTAAAAGTCTTTCATGCTCCGCAGCATCCAAAAGCCAGCAGTGTATGGACTGTGAGATGAACACAACTTTTGTTTCTGTTGCAGAGACACTGGCTATGGAAGGGCAAACACATGGGGTCCTTGATGCTCTCTGAGCTTGCTTGCTCCCTTGCAGATGTTTCATTACCCAACTAGGTAACAGCATCAATGCTAGTTAAGCAGTGTAGTTTGCTCTCAGTTTATATTCCAGTGATTTGCCCTGCCAGTGCTAGCGGGGTTGGTCTTAGAGGTTGTTTGGTTGGGCTGATGACTGTTGGCTTCTTTTGACTGGGATATTGTTTACTTGACTGTTGGTTTGATATAAGTCTTGGAGTTAAGCTATCCTGATCTGGGTGGTTATTGCTGGTGGAGAGGTGCTTGGATCTTTTGTTCTCCTTTTAGCTGGTTGATTGTCTCTTTTGCATTGTCTGTAGATGTTGTTAATGTCTATGTGTATCATCATCATCATCATCATCATCATCATCATCATCATCATCATTTTAGCCATTGTCTGTCTGCTGCAGGATGAAGGTCTCTTCTGCATGTTTCCAACCCATACGGTCCTGAGCTTTCTTTTGCCAATTGCACCCACAATACTTGCTGATGTGGTCGATCCATCTTGTTTTGGGTCTCTTTCGTGATTGCTTTTTTAATCAAGTGGGATCCATTGCATGGTCCAGCTGCCCTCAGTTCTTCTTGCTATGTGACCAGCCTGTTTCCATTTCAGTTCTTTTACTCCCTTTATTATATCTTATATTTTGGTTTCTTCCCTAATCCAGTGTACGGGTCTTTCTATCTTGTGTTGTAATGCCAAGCATGTATCTTTCCATGGCTCTTTGTGACACTCGTAGCCTTTGGATTGATTCTGAGGTTTGTGTCAACTCATAAAACATTTCTATGCCCATTTTATAGTTGCCAACAGAAAGTGTGGGGGGGGAAGGAGTGTGAAAGAGCAGTGTAGCAGTTTGGAATTGAAAGTGCAATCCATTCATATTTTTCCAGAGATTGTAACCAGGCGACTGAAGTTTCTGCTGTGCAAAAATCCAATTGGAGAACATGATTGATGATTCTTGGCTATGGACATGTTTCTTTGGGGAATATGAATTATGATACACTCAGAGGAATGGGGAAAAAACAGGATCAAGGATGACAGTGGATCATGTGTCTCAGTGTTTGCTACATCCAGGTCATGCTGACATGTTAACTTCCAATAAATTCTTTGTACTTTTGGAAGTTTGACACAAGGTTCATGATTTAATTGGGATAACTGCCAGAATCCTGACAGCTAGTGTCCATGTTTCTCTGGCATATGTTAGAGCAGGTAGTAGACACTGATTTCTCTTTCTCTTCAAGCATAGGGGGAGATTTTTCTTGAAAATTATGCTTAGCTTGCCAAATGTCTGCCAACCACATTTAACACACTGATCTACTTCCTTTACTGTATCATCTTCCATTTAGATCTATTGGCCAAGGTGTATGTAGTGATCTATTATGACTAGTTCTTCTCAAGATATAAAATCTTTCTTTCTTTAGTGAATTTATCAAATATAACCTGGCTCTTTTCAAGCTTATTTCTGAGCCAAATGGTTTTCCTGCTTTGTACAGCTCTTGTATGTGTGTTTGTAGCTCTTTTGGATCTTGTGATATGAGAACAACACTATCTGCAAATCTTAAGTGATTTAAATAGGTACCATTGATTTATACTTCATCTTTTACTTAGTCTAGCTTGTGAAATAATTCTTCAGGGCAGGCTGAGAAAAGGATAGGTGATATTGTATCACCTTGAGGTATACCTTACTCTATGTTGACTGCCACTTTAAGATCATTAAAGCAAATTATCGCCATTATTTTTTATGTGTCTGTTGATGGCTAATTTGTCAGCAAGCCAGGCTTCTAGAAATTCCTTGCAGTTTTTGGAATTGACTTGATCTAGGATGGTTACATTTTCCCAATTGAAGCATTGGTTAAGTCTGTCTATGTGTTGTGAAATAGAATAGAATAGAATTCTTTATTGGTCAAATGTGATTGGACACACAAGGAATTTGTCTTGGTGCAAATGCCCTCAGTGTACATAAAATAAAAGACACATTCATCAAGAATCATAAGATACAACACTTAATAACAGTTATAGGGTACAATATGCAATCAAATCATACTAGGAAACAATAAATATAAATCACAAGAATACAAGTGACAAAGTTACAGTCATACAGTCACAAGTGGGAGGGGATGGGTGATAAAGGAGTGATGAGAAGATTAACAGTAATAGTAGTGCAGACTTTGTAAATAGTTGGACAGTGTTGAGGGAATTATTTGTTTAGCAGAGTGATGACATTTGGGGGAAAGCTGTCCTTGTGTCTAGTTGTTCTAGTGTGCAGTGCTCTATAGCATCATTTTGAAGGAAGGAGTTGAAACAGTTTGTGCCTGGGATGTGAGGGGTCTGTAGATATTTTCACAGCCTTCTTTTTGACTTGTGCAGTATACAGGTCCTCAATGGAGGGCAGGTTGATAGTAACTGGTTTTTTTTGCAATCCTAATTACTCTCTGAAGTCTGTGTCTATCTTGTTGGGTTGCAGAACCAAAATTAAAGATATTTCATTGTGTCTTCTGGCCTGATGGGCAACATGGCAGCTGGCTTTTTCAGGTCAATGGAAATTGTAGTGGAGGCCTTTGAGGAGATGACCAAATTATGGGAAGGGGAAACTTTGCAACAGCCAAATGCTCATCCCCAGTGCAATACTGGGAAAGAAAAAGTAGAAGCAACAGCAGCAGCAGACAGATAGGAGTATTGGAAATGTCTTATTTAAAATGGATGAACCTGCCTGACGGTCTCTGAAATGAAATGAAGACACCGAAGACTCTGGGAGAGTTGACTCCAGCTGCATACCAATGTGCCTCCTTGTGAAAAATAAAGGCAGGGCTGTGCCAATATTATTTTTGTTTTAAGCCAAGCACCAAGGAAACTTATACAGGGCTCCCCACATAAAGTGAGCAAATAATGGAGGCTGGGATAGATGCAAATCACCTTGTTGCATTTGTCTGGCTGTATTTGAATTTCTACTGGATTGGGAAGAAATGAGCATGGGATAGGAATCAAGAAGGCTGGATTAATAACAATCCCATTTTATAATTACCGACTATAAATCGGGGAGAAGGAACTGGGAATTGAATGATGTTTCTATAAAAGTCCACGGATGGTGTTACATAAAATCAAACATAAAAGTGCATCCTGTTGTTTTTGGCCCCTGTTTTCTGTTCCTGGCATAGCATTGTCTCAGCTTTGTGTGTGAGAATTGCAGAAATGATGGACCATTCTGATCTTGAAAAGTTTGCTTAAGTGAACAGATCTTGAATAATAACCTCAGAAAGTATCTACCCCTATTGTGCCCATGAACATTTGCATTGTTGTAAAGCAGAATTATCGGGTCTGAAATGGGCCAGATTTCTTGGGACTGGCAGTACTGGAAAGTTAGGATTCCATTAGAAAAGCCAGTCGGAACTCCCAGGAGCTTGGTGGAAGCAACATGCTAAATTCTAAATCTGGATGAACAAAATATGACTCACAGAAAACGGGATAGCTCAATGATAAAAAAAGACATGATGGCCTTAACATCCAATATGTTAAAATAATGATCAATTTATATAGCATGCTGGATGAACTTTACATTGATGAATCGGTCCAATTTTATGCCAAAATCCAACCATTGTAAGAGTATGAGATTGTAAGAGCTGGTTATACTGGTGTAACATGCAGTAGTTCATCAGAGTTGCTCAACCTTTCTGACTTTGTGGACTGATGGGGGGGGGGAAGAGAGGGGATGGGTCTGCATGAGTGGCAGGCAAGAACACTGGTCCACACAACTTTATTTGCACGAGTGGTGTGCACACACTCGCCCGCTGTTCACACAAGTGGGGGGTGCACACCTTCGCGCTTGTCCACTGCTTTGGGTGGCCTGACTCTGAACAGCTCATGGCCCAGGAATGGGACATGGCCTGGGGGTTGGGGAATCCCTGCTTTGCAGCACTGTCTGAGCGGTTTACAGTGTCAGTATGTTGCCCCCAAACAATCCGGGTCTTCATTTTACTGACCTCGGAAGGATGGAAGGCTGAATCAACCTTGAGCTGGCCAGGATTGAATACTGCATTCTATCCACTGTGCCATCATGGCTCTTGGTGGATGTTACATCTTGCAGGATTGTGAATTTTTTTAAAACATTTGGTTTTTGTTTTTTTTTAAAGATTATTGTGGTAGGAGGGAATGCTTTACCTGCTCTCATTTTTCCAGACATATAATTGAAGAGCTATTCTAGAGCAATTCTGTCTTTATTTTTGTAAGGTTAGGTAGGAAAGACCTTGAGAGTCTGGGCAAAGAGCTGCTGTTAAGGGAACAGTCAGATAAGAGACAACGTAGCCTGCAATTGTATAGTGGGTGGAAACAGTTTCTCAGGCTGTAAAGGAGACAGGTATGAAGTAATTTTAGACTTGTAAGGTTGAGGTTGGCCTTGCAGGGTAAACCAGATAAGGAACACCAAGCAGATGAGTAAATTCTATAGTACTTAATTGGGGGGGAAACTGCTGGTCTTTCATATCAAATGGCAGTATAAAACCAACTTATCTATGACAAGTGGGAGAAAGCTTTGTTGCTTTCGCTGCCCGCTCAAAATTAATATGCAAGAGCAACATAAAGGTAGAAGAGAAATATATGAGAGAGACATGCATATGAACAAAGGGAGTCACAGGTCCATGCATGTCAACCCAATCCTGTGCTCACATATGATGCAACTTGCAGGGACTTGCATTCTGAAAAGTTGCTACAACTTTAACAGCACTACAATGACGTGGGATAATACCCGAAGGAAGCTAAACAGCA
>BLBF01020524.1:0-21327 GCA_015471245.1 Laticauda colubrina | reverse complement strand
TCCATCCTTCTGAGGTTATTAAAATGAGGACCCAGATAGTTGGGGGGGCAATATGCTGACATTGTAAACCTTCCAGAGAGTGCTGTATAGCATTAGGGGGCAGTATGTAAGTCTAAGTGCTACTGCTATAAGAATTTTTCCCCCTCCTCGCCACCTCCAGCAACAGATATTTTCAAAGTTAATTGAGAGAAGATGAGAAAAGGTCGCAATACAATAGTACTAGATGTATATGTGTTAGATTGTCTTCCCCCCCCGACCCCCTATGAAAAGAAGAAGGGATATACAGTTAGTAGAGTTAGCTGAAGCTGGGTAAGGTAGCAGGCCATACCAATGTCACAGCGGTTCCCTCCGTAGCTGGGAAGGCATAAGCATATGAAAGTGTGGATGCCATCAACACAGGTAGCTCCATTCAGACAGGGGTTGGAGTGGCACTCATCAATGTCTGGAAGAAATCAAGGGCTGCCATTAGGACTTTGGCTGGGCAGAAAGTCCACATAAGGAGACTCAGTTTTCTTGATTTAACCAGAATATAGAAGGAAGCAGAAGGATACCAAAGGATTCGTAGAGGCAACGAGAAACATTTGGAGTTGCATTAACAGAGTAAATGCCACTTAAGTTGCATTAACATAAGGATACAATCAAAATCAAGCGAGGTACTAATACCACTCTATACAGCCTTAGTAAGACCACACCGATAGTACTGCATCCAGTTTTGGTCCCACACTATAAAAAAGATTTTGAGACTCTAGAAAAAATAAAGAGAAGAGCAACCAGGATGATGAGGGGACTGGAGGCTAAAACATATGAAGAACAGTTATAGGAACCGAGCATGGCTAATCTAGGGAAGAGAAGGACCAGGGGAGACAGGATAACACTCTTTCAATATTTGAAGGACTGCCATAGAGAGGAGGGGGTGGGCCAAACTATTTTCTAAAGCATCTGAAAGCCAGACAAGGAATAATGGATGGAAACTGAACAAGGAGAGATTTAACCTGGAAATAAGGAGAAATTTTCTGATCGAACAATCAACCAATGGAACAGAAGTTGCTTTCAGAAGTTGTAGGAACTTCACCGCTGGAGGCTTTCAAGAAGAGACTGGACTGCCCTCTGTCAGAAATGGTGTAGGATCTCCTGCTTGGGCAGGGGGTTGGACTATATGACCTACAATGTTTCTTCCAACTGAAGCCACTGAACCAGACAAAAATGAAATCGAAGGGAAGAATTTCCCAACCATAAAGGGGGAAAAAATGCTTGGCAACTACTTGGCTGCCATAATGTTTCAAAAACCACCAGAAGATGGAAGCCAAGATGGAATCCAATCACTCTAAAATATGGGAAGAGTGGGATATCCTTAATTAGTCAATGTAACAAAAATATGGGGAATGGCCACTTTCTTATGCTTGGTTCATTGAGGGGTCTAATTTTCTTAGAGCTCAGCAAAGAAAATTCAATAATCTCATAAAATAAAAAGTCAATAAAAACTAATAAGTGCTTATACACCAGAGACAAATTCTTTGTATGTCCAACCATACAAGGCCAATTGAAGAATATTCTGTTCTGTTTTATTCTGTTCTGTTCAGCTCTATTCTGCTCTACTCCTGTTCTGTTCTGTTTTGTTCTGTTCTATCCTGTCCTATCCTATCCTATCCTATCCTATCCTATCTTATCCTATGAAAAGACTCAACTGTTAACTTGTGACCAGCCCAATGACAGGATACCTGGGTTGAATGAATGGTCACTGAAGGCTGCCTATCCTGAGAGAGAGCTAAATTTTCAGAGGAAAATTTAGGCCCTACAAAACTATTTGTTGACCAAGAATGTCATACAAGCAAATCAGAATTGCCTTCAAAATATCAAGATAGATTGTAATAAGATAAGTGTTTCGTGAGTCTGAAAGCTTGAGTCCACTAGAAGTGTACTTTCCTACTGCTTTACTGATTGGTGAAAAAGACAGTAAAAGTTGCTTGATGATGTTTTTTTTAGCTCAAGAAAACAAAACCAACATGCATGGAAACAATTTTAATTGTAAGAAGAAAATATTCAAGGCTATCAAATGGAATTGGCTCTTGTTTATGTTTGTTAATGAAACTGTACCTTTATCCTTGAAAGATTTATCCTTCAGTTTATGAGGGAGCAAAAAGCTTTAGAAATGTTGTTCTTGAAATACTGATAATCTAGAAATTATCCGTACAGTAGTGCTAAAAAAAAGATTAGCATTTGCTGCAAATGTACAAAGATGGTGACCTAGATAAGAAAAATGTTTTGCAGCAAAGAATAATAAATGTATATATCTATATTTTCATATTCATGAATGCTGGCAAGGCACAAGGTAGGGATCGTGTTTTCACTATGGAAAGTCTAGGGCAGTAAATAATCACTACTAGAAGTTCCAAAAAAGTTTTGTTGCTGCAGTGACACAAGTCATTACCCGTAATGACCTGTCCAGGGTGCTGAAAACATTTTCCACTTGATATTCTTGACCATGATTCTGGCCTGTCTTGACATTTCTCTTCTGGTATCTAAGGTTTGGATTTTGAATGCAGTACAAGGTCTTGTTTTCTTTATCAGCTGACTGTACCAATTTGCCTTCGATAAATTCTGCTTCCCTGAGACACATTCATGGACATAAGAGGCTGCAGTTTTGTTTCCTGGGAAAATCATCACCAAACATGCATGTTTCCCACCTGGCAGCCTCCAGATACTTGAGCTTATTTCCCAGAATTATCAACAATGCCTATGGAATTTTGAATGCATGATATCCACACATCTGAGGGCCACATAACTTTGGGAAGGCTTTTATAACAAGAAAAATTCTAGAAAATACGTTCCTTTGCCCAAGACTGCAGAGGTGAAGGGTTATCAATTAATTTCACAGCAGATGGGGATATTTTTATATGTGACTTAGGATTTTGTGGTTTGCAATGTACTTTAAAAAATAACAAATTCTTATAATAAATATTTAGCAAACAGTGCAGAACAATGTGCAACAGCATATGAGTGAAAGCTCAGGCATCAATTTTTGGTATGTGAACTATGCTGTCAGAAGTAGATCCCCCCCCCCTTTTTATCTGCAAAGCACAATATCTATAATATATCTTCCTATCTATGGCTCATGTATTTTCTTCAAATCAACCAAAACAGAAAATGAGAGTATGAAATTTCAAAAAAGTGATCCACCACAGTGGCATTCAATAAAGTATGTTACCAACCAAAAGACCAAAACATTTATTATCTTTGTAGTTTTCCAAGTAGTGCCCAGTTGGATCCCTTACTCAAGTAGTCTCAGCTGCCCTCAGAATACCAATCAACTATACAAGAAAGCCCACATCTCCCAGAAGATGTCCTTCAGAGGCAGACATTCTGCCTTCAAAACTACTACGCATTGATCCCCATGCCATCCATAAATTGGCCCATGATTTTTTTGAATTCTTACTCAGAAACACAAAATGAATCAATTAATTGCAAAACAAGACTTGAAATTTGCAAACACCTCCCCACTTACTTTTCCAATCACACCCCATCCTAGATCTGCAATATCTCAAGGTTAGACTTGAGATTTTATTCTTCCTACCATTATCCTTCATTTGTTATGATGGTTGCCTGGCTACTTCTGGATCCACCCTTACTCCTTGTACTAGATGAGTACATTCTTGTCCTCATGTTTCTGTTTCTGGGTCTATGTTTACTGCAGACAATTTGTCACAGCCAACACACCATGGCCAGATTTCCACAACTGATTTTTCATGGCCAATTAATCATGGGACAACTTGCTGTAGGTTACCAATAGCACTTAGACTTACATACAGTTTCACATCCCTCTCTAAGCAATTTACAAAGTCAGCATCTTGTCCCCAACAATCGGGGTCCTCATTTTATTGACCTCAGAAAGCTGAGTCTCAAACTGCCAAACTGTTGGCAGCTGGCAGTCAGCAGAAGTAGCCTGCAGTACTGCATTCTAATCACTGCGCTCTTACACTAATATCAAAGAAATGGTAGAATAGAATCATTTAAGAAAGGATGCAAAAAGAGGGACAGAATAAAATGTGAATGACAAAAATTAAAACAATGCTTTATTTGTTTCAAATAATTAAATTGAATTGCCCTGCAGCGAGTTATTCCACAGTGAGTTGTCCATGGCGAGTTGTCCCATTCCACTGTTTCTTCCTTCTTCTCCCCAATTCTCTCCTAAAATTTACTATTCTGCTTTCCTCTTATGTTACAACATGAGTGTAGAGGAGTGAAGATGAAAGTTGAAAGTATAGCAGTTGAGATGAAAGTTAATCCTGACTGCTAACCTGCCACTTCATTTTCAAATTCCTACAATTGACAAGAGCTTTAAAATTGTTCAGTAAGAAAGGCAGATCCAGCATTCTTGGGATGTAATTCTGCTCTACTATTTACTCCTTCTGACAGAGATCTTCATTGGAAGAGTTCTAGATATAATGGAGTTGAGATCAGATCAGTATTTGGAATTCAAACATGCTTTCGGAAACCTGACCTGTCATGATTAATGTTTTAGCCACTTTGCATCTCAGTGGTTAACAATGAACTTTGACATAAGAAGAAGAAAACAATGGACATACTTTATTAGTTTATAGCCCCATGCTCAAAACATACAATCTCCCCATCTCCAAGAAGTAAGAAGTCACTGAAGGGGAGTGCAGTAGAATAAAATAAAATATAACAAAAGTCAGAAATCAGCAGCAGCAGGAGAATATTGAATTTATCCACTGCAGGATGAAATTTTTTTCATTAAAGGTCAAGGACTTTAATCTACCATGTTAATCCACTGTGTGTAAGTAAAGAGATGCTTTTGAACTACCTAGTAGCAATTGCAATTGAGTGAACCTTTTGTTCCATGATTGAAAACTTCAGTGGAGAAATCAGCAAGTCAAACATAGATAACTGGAACTCAGAATAGGCAGCCTCGTGGGTAAGGCATGGGTTATGACCTCTGCACACCAAACACAATAGAGAGGGCAACGAAAGCAGAGTTGGAAAAGAACTAGAAACATTTTGCATGTATAAAAGGGTTAGAGAATCCCCTTTATTAGACTGAAGGTAAAATACTGAACTTTGCTCATGTGAATGTGCTTCTCTAGCATTAGTCCCATAGAACATACTGTGTTACCCTACAATGGACACATAACACTAAAATTGAAAAGGAAATACATAGAATAAAATAGCTATTATATAATTGGAATTCCATTATATCCTTATTAATATATGCTTTCTTCTTCCTTCCTCATGGCTATAACATTAATACATTGCAAAACAAAAAACAAAAGCAAACAAACAAACAACAGTCCCATTTTTCCTACATGGCTATTGTGTAAATGAAACAAAGCAGCAGAAGAGATCAAATGTGTGAAAAAAAATTATCTTTACTAGGATCGCAAATTGCTCACAATGGTGAATGCAGCCCAGAATAAAATGTTGGATTGCACTAGCCTGCACAGCAATGATGAACATGAGCCAAATATGGAAATATGGAAAAGCAAGGACACCAGCCTGTAACCAAAAATAGGTTAGTCCACTATGTTATGTTCCCTGTAGCTACCTATGATTGTGAAAGTTGGATCTTAAAAAAAGCAAGACAGAAAGCACGTTAACTCGTTTGAGCTGTGGTGCCGGGGAAAGCTCCTGCATATTCCTTGGACAGCAAAGTCCTGGAGTGCATAACATCAGGCATGTCACTGGAAGGCAAAAATCACAAAATTGCATTTCACTTATTTTGGTCAGATCATGTCATGTGGGGGAATTTACTGGAGAAAGCAATTATGTTTTGAAAGCAGTAAAAGAAAACTAGGCTGCCAAAGAACAGGACGACAGGACTTCATTAAAGCTGATCCCAGCCAGAGCATAGAAACTTATACCAAGAATTGGTGCACATTTGGAAGATGAAGAGACACCTAGCCCATAAAATTATCAAGAATCAGACACATCTTCATCATCATTAAGACTCACCTATTTCACAGTAATCACCCATAAATCCAGTTGGGCATAAACAGGTGATGTTTCCTTCTTGTTTGTGGCAGGTCCCACTTCCACATAGTTTCTCCTCACAAATCTTAGGTGTAGCTGCAACCACAAATATTTTTTTCTTTAATTATTCTTCAGAGTCATCAAGCTGAAAGTTACTTTTAAAGACAAGCCCCTTTTCCATTACAGCATAGAGTGACTTTCTTGCCCCTACAAATATTCAATTCGATTCTAGTGTTGATTAAATAAAACCAATGGCATCTTAGCACAATCCTGCAACAAACTTCCTTTCCCTAGTAAAGCAACATGGTTTGTCCACACCTGTGAACTCTACTTCACTCACTCTTGTTGCCCCTGTGTACTTTAAGGATTGTAAAAGTAAATTAAGGAATAATAATTTTGGTCCAAAGCTTTCAGTGCCTATCTCACATCTACCACATGTGAGATCATATGGAAATAATAGTTCATGATTTTTGGTGAGACAAATATAATTTTATAACCATGTGCCTTTATTGGTCGATATACAAGTCCTTTCTGAGTATACAATATAGTAGGGTTCAAAGAACTTTGGGTTTTTCATCAATACTTTAGAGAAATTTGAGAATTTTATTTCCTAGATAGGTAAAAACATTTTTAAACAAATCAGCAGGTATAAGGAACAGATATGCAGTTGTATTTTTTTTTGCTCCCTCCTATTTGGAAAGTTATAGAATTTATGAGTCTCTCTGACATTACAATGTTCTAACTTCTCTTATCTCTCAGCTATGGCAAAAGAGGTGAGGTAATAACAAGAGATCAAAATACAGATAACTTTTTACCAAGTGTTAATACTCATCTTACCAGTATTATAAAATCTGTGGTAAGTAGCAATAGTGCTTAGACTTACATACCACTTCATGCTGCTTTTCAGCCCTCTCTAAGCGGTTTACAGAGTTAGCCTATTGCCCCCAACAGTCCCCATTTTATCAACATCAGAAGGATGGAAGGCTGAATCAACCTTGAGCCAGTCAGGATTGAACTCCTGGCAAGGGGGCAGAATTAGCCTGCAATACTGCATTCTAACCACTTTGCCACCAGGGTTTCTTAAGTAAAATACTATAAGCAAAATATATAACTACTATTACTAACTGAAGACTTGAATGCTGCCCAGGGCTAGGCTTACTGCATTAATTTATGGGAACAAACCATAAGCTTAAAATAAATAACTTATATATTTAACTTTAGTGGCCAAAATGAGAACTGTGCAACATTGAAAAACTCTAGATAATATAACAATTGAATTATGAATGAATAAGGCCTCTTCAAAAAAGAACCACCACAAAGTTAAATGAATGAGACATCAGAGGCAGGAACCACAATTTCATCATATTTGGATGGATTTTATGGTTTATCTCAATGGTTTATAATCCATTGGAATACTTCATATATACATGGCAGTACCTGTTTATTCTCATGATAGTAAATCTCTTTAATATTTTGTCTATTTTTCCTCCCCTTCCTCTTTGGTACCTTGAATTTATGTTAATGCAGTTATCTGATGTTGTTTGTTAAAAAATGATCAAAATCTGCTTTAAATAATATTAACCAATAGGAGAGAGGGACAAATGAATGTTCATAATCTTTAGTTTATCAACCACTTAGATTAACCTTCCTGAGATTTAACTTTCACTATCCTAATATTTAGGATAGTGTTTAGTGGAAGTTCTATTGCATACATGTATTTCTGAATTTACCTTGTGTAATAAGCTGTATTCCATCAGTCATCTCCGATGATACTTTAGGAAGGAGATCAGCAGATGTTGGTGATGGTAGTGGAATCCCTGGAGCAGCAATGTCTCCTGTTTCCAACTCTGGTGTTGGATATGTACTGGTCTCTGTTTCAGTCTGAGTCTCTGTTAGAAGCTTTGAATGTTCAGTTAATTTAACACCTGGACTGCTGGTACTGAGTTCCTCTGGTGTATCTGACACTGCTTCAGGTGCTGGACCTGAACTGTCTCCATTAAACTGAGTCCTTTCATCTAAAGTCCAAGAGGGTAAGCCACTGATGAATGGTGCCTCAGATGTTTCTGAGTAGCTTTCAGATAATGAAGACGTTTCTCCACTTGATTCATAATGGGTTGAGGTTTCTAGGTGGCTTTTTGATGAGATGGATATTTCATCACTTGTTTCATTAAACAAAGGGGTTTCTACACTAGTTGCATGAAATGTGGATGCCTTACTACTGATTTCATGATATTCTGGGGATGATATGGTACTTTCAGGATATATTGAAACTTCTGACCCAGATGTGGAGGCTTCCACACTTGGTTCATGAAAATGGAAATAGGTTGCCTCTGTTCCCCCAATCAGTTGCTGTGAATCTGTTGGTCTTGTCACTGTTTCTATGGAATCAGTTATTAAGATAATTTCTGGGATTCCAGAGACATGACCACTAACACTGGCTGTGGTTGAAGATGCTCCACTTACATCAGTGAGATCATCAATTTCTCTACCAAAATATAGAATGCCTGAGGAAATCCCGCTGAAGTCAACTTTCTCAGAGAATACTCCACTAGATGTTGTCACATCATACAATGATCCAGATGTTTCCCCCTCTCCTGAAGGAAGCCCACTTATTTCTAATATCCCAGATGTCCCTTCTCCAAATTCTTGTGAAACAGATGGCTGTGTTATGGTTTCCACGAAAGTTGTATCCACAAGCGAAACTGTAGAAAAACCTGATGTGAGACCACTATAATCATATGTTCCAGATGAAACGCCACTGACAAGATCAATGCCAGAGCTTTCTCTACTAATGTCTGTTAGTCCACTAGGAAGCCCGCTGACTTCAGTAACTCCTGAAGCCAACCCACTGAAGTCTACTTGTCCAGAAGAAGGCTGGCCACTCACATCTAAAATTCCTGGTGTAGTGCCTGATAGATCTTCATCTCCTGAAGGTAATCCACTTACTTCTACAAATCCTTTCCCTTCTTCTTCTTTAGATGAAGGAGTTGTCACTTCAAATAATTTAGTATCAATGAAAGTAACACCTGAAGGTTCACCACTCCCATCAATACCTGAAGCTTGGCCACTTAATTCAACATCACCACTTTGATGAGGTGTCCCAAGAGATGTTCCACTGAAGTCAATTCCTGAGGACAGTCCATTGATATCTAATAGGCCAGATGACTGTCCACTAACATCAAGTCCTGATGGTAGTTCACCAATATCAGGTGTGCTAGATAGTTCCCTACTTATATCAATTCCTGAAGAAAACCCACTGGTTCCATAGACATCAACTCCGGAGGGCAATCCACTGGTTATGCCACTAACATCCCAGTCGGCAGAGGGGAAACCTGATGCATCTCCATCTCCACTGACTCCAATGATCCCTTTCCCTTCCATTTCCCTTTCTGTTGCTGTGGTCACAACTTCTGTTAAAGTGGCATTCACCAGAGACACAGTAGGAAATCCAGATGTGAGACCACTATAGTCATACTCTCCAGATGGTGAGCCACTGGGATCAATACCAGAATGGTCTCCACTAAATCCAGAAGGAAACCCATTAAATTCTGGGATCCTTTTGCCTTCCTGGAGCCCAGGTTGGGTTCCTGAACTAATCTCTCGTAATTCTTCTCCAGAAGGTAAGGTGCTGTCTTCAGTAATGCCAGAAGATACGCCACTTATGTCTCCTGAGGGCAGTCCACTTTCTCCTGAGGGCAGTCCACTTTCTCCTGAGGGCAGTCCACTTTCTCCAGAAGGCATTTCAGGGACTTCAGAGGGAAATTCTCCAAATCCTGATGGTTTTTCACTAGGTTCGACTGTTCCAGTTATCTCTGGGGCTCCAGAAGTCCAACCAGAAGCAGATGTCTTTGTGATTGGAGCTTCTGGACTTGTTTCATCAGGCATTGCATCAATGGGAAAAATGGTTGATTGACTCACATTTGGTGGACTCACTTGCATGAAAGAAAAACAGAGAGCACGGATGTAAAGCAATACAAAAAGGAACTTTTCAACTTTAGGCTACATTCAAACTCCTTTCTTAAAAAAGCAACATTATTCTGCAATACATGAAATATATATTAGCATATAGATACAGGGCTACAGACCAAGAACATCTTAAGAAAAAAAGTTTCTCCATTTTGGTAATCAAAACTGGAGTAATATATCAAGAGTGACATTTATAATTTTTAATATTCAATAAATTTCTTGGAGTTTTCATTGTTGAACATCTGTTACAACATCTACAAGTTCGACATCCTTTTAATTCTACTGTATACTTTTCCACTTGTTTCTGAATCATCTGTTTATAAATAAGGTCACACAGATATTCTGAGTGATGCATTATAAAATGTTTAAATTCAGTGGAGCCTCAATGTTTCCTCTGTTTGTTTCTGAAGTTATTTTTATACTCTATTTTTATGAAGATAAATTCAGTCAAGCGTATGAGAGCATTGTGAAGACTCTCAGCAGATTTTATCTTTATCTTGTTTGTAATCAAATATTGCAATCTAAACAGATTGTTCTCTTGTCACTGAATGAATTTCAGTGTTTTGCTCCTCATGAAAATAAATAGTTAATAACAAACTAATAGGGGAACAATCAGGACATTATTTTCTTGTTTCATCCCAGACATTTAATATATTACTTATTACTGCATAATTTATTCCGCAGTTTGTTTCTATTTGTAACAGACCAGAAATATCTATGAATGCCCTCCTCACTCTTTTTAATTTGTTTTACTCTTTTGAATCCTGTAACATCTTGAATGTAATCCTTGATCTTTTATTGGAGCATATGCAATTCATTATTCATTTGTGCCAGTTGCTTAATACCTTTTCAATGCATTGGAATCATAAAGAAAAGCAAGTTAAGTCTTGGTAAAATATTCATTTTGATAGCGGTAATTCTTCCTAACCAGAAAAGGTTTAATTTTTCCCATCTGGAAACATCTGCTATATTATTCCTCCAACTCTGTAAATAAGTATTTTAAACCAAGTTTGTATTATTTTTGTCAAACAGCTTTCCAAGAGTTTATTATTTTTTTTACAGTAGTGTTAATGCCCATTACTTGACGCAGATCTAGCTTTTCTTTCTCTGCTAAAGTCTGTGTCAACATTTGCAGGATTTTTGTTATTGATCTGATAACTTGAAAGGAGGCCATATTGCTGTATTTATTTCATTAAGAATCCTCTGTGGGTTTTTGGTTTGGTTTGCCAATTTGCATCAGCATAGCATAAAAAGGTTTTTAGGCAAAGAATCTGACCAGTTTCAGAAAGCTGCAGATATCAATGGGTTATAATGAGGGAATTTTGTTCAGTTCTGTTGAATTCTTAGAGACTGCCTCAACAAACCCCTGAAGTTTTCTTGGGAAAGTTTTTTTCCTAAAGTGGTTTGCTATTTAATTTAAATATAAAACTGGCACCAAAAAGAGTGTGGAGCTGGGGTTCACATAACACACTAAACTCTCAATCTAGAGTTACATAGCATAAATGTATGTCATTTGTATCATGCAGTTTACAAGTGAATAAAGTCCATGACAAAGGTAATAGATATGTGCAAACAATGTAATTTTTTTTAAAAAAACTTATTTGTTTTACTCTTTGAGTAAACCATTTCAAAACCATATCAAAAACCATTTGATATTATCTGGATGCATTTTGGGGAGTGGGGAGGATAGTCTGGATCTAGATTTCATTCATTAAATTTGAAACCTGTTAAACGGGAATCCATTTCGAGTCTACTAGAGTTGAGCTGACAATCAGTTTAAATATACAAATATTAAGATAAGGCCTTATTGTTAAATATATATTCACAATTTTCTATACTCTCAGAAAATTTGAGCTGCAACAGTTTATTCTGAAGTTGAACCAATAGAACTTATATACCAGATAACAGTGATGTATCAGTTGGAAATATTTCTGTTCCCCACTCCGTTTGATTGTTGGAATCAGTGGCAAACTCCATTTCCACAGTTGTTTCTTCCCCAGAAGGAACTTCTTCTACACCGGGGATTGTCTGGACTGCAATTAAGTCTTTGTCTACTTCCCCATACAAAGATGGTGTTGCTGAAAGACAGAAATCATGGTTCAGAATACCCGAATAGAGAAATCTGAGATAGATGTAGAATGAAATCTTCATGATGGTCTTGTAACTTCGAACGATCACTAAACAAACTCTAGTAAGTCGAGGAGTAACTGTAATAAATTCTGACTGACTGGAGAATTTTTGGAGTTTCTGTCTGGGAGTCTTGGGGTTGCCAAATTTGGATATCCCTAGGGTAGGGTCTCCCACTTGAGCAAGAGGTTGGACTAGAAGACATCCAAGACATCCCTTCCAACCCTATGATTTGATGTCCATTGATATAAAGCAGAGGTTTCCAAACTCTAGGATGGCTGGGGAATTCTGGGAGTTAAAATCTACAAGTCTTAAAGTTGCAGGCTTGGGGATCCCTGATGTAAATGAATGAAGGTTGAATTCTGGATAGAAAAAATTGTTTTCCTAGTTCTAGAAAGGTGAGTAGTTGCTTACCTCTGAAGCAAAAGACATGATGCTTCGATTGCTGGTCAGGGAATCCTGTCTGATTGGAATACAGGTAAATCGTTCTCACACCGGGCTTCTCTCCACCACAGGTAGGGCGGGGATGAACAATGGGATATCGGAGACTTCCATCAGCCAACCAGCCTGCCTGACAATTATCCTGGCCTAGTCTCCAAGCAGCATAGAGTTGTCCAGTGGAAGCCATGGTGGCATTTTGACTCTCACAGTATCTTTGGGCTTCCATGAAGGTGAATTGTGCTGTCTGAGTTGCAAAGAAGACCTCACCTACAGATAATGAATGAAAGGTGGTGAGATCCTTTCCCCATGATAGGTACACAGTACTTGGGATTCAATTGTCCTCAAATTCTAGGGAGCATAGATCTAACACATATCCATAACACCCCCAAGTAGCTGAAAAATCCCATAATGGATGCAGTTGATTTTGTGGGAGGTCCAAATCCAATGTGTCATTTCATCAACACTTCCAGATAACAATAGATCCTCTTGACTTCACCTTTTGCTCGCTCATTATCTTAGTGTTTCTCGACCTTAGGTAAAGGTAAAGGTTCCCCTCACACATATGGGCTAGATGTTTCTGGCTCTAGAGGGCAGTGCTCATTTTTGTTACAAAGCTGAAGAGCCAGCACTGTCCAAAGACGTCTCCGTAGTCATGTGGCAGCCATGACTAAATGCCAAGGCACATGGAATGCTGTTACTTTCCCACCAAAGTGGTCCCTATTTTTCTACTTGCATTTTTGCAAGCTTTTGAACTGCTAGGTTGGCAGAAGCTGGGACAAGTAACAGGAGCTCACTCTGTTATGTGGTGCTAGGGATTCGAACCGCTGAATTGCCGACCTTTCTGGTCGACAAGCTCAGCATCTTAGCCACTGAGCCTTTCTCAACTTTACCAACTTTTAAAATATGTGGATTTCAACTCTTAGAATTCTAGTTGGAGAATTCTGGGAGCTGAAGTATATATGTCTTAAAGTTGCCAAGGTTCAGAAATACTGGTCTAAGTGACTGCTAATCTGAAGTCACTTACTTCTGTCTTTCTTCCAGGATATTTTTATAATAAAGTTCAAATCTTTGACTCACTTCCCAGTGGGCTATAGTAAGCTCGGGACTAGGACAGGGGTTGCCAACCTTTTGGACCTCACGGACCACCAAACTCATAATTTTAAATCCCGTGGACCGCTAATATGATTTTGACTAATGGTGGCTTGCTGACATTGGTGGGAAAGTTGGCCCCAACTTCCTGGAGCGGCTGCTCCTCCACCCAGTGCACTGGCCTGCCATGGACTGGAGGAGCTGCTCTGGGATGACCAAAATTCGAGTCCCGTGAGTACTGCAGCTCTGGAATACGGGACTGACTTTCCTACCAATGTCAGCAAGCCACCCTGGGGTGGATTTCCCTCCCCTGCCATTGGTCTTCCCTTCCAGTTCCAGCTCACGTGGCTCTACTCAAGGTAAGGTTTGCACTCAGCCAAAGGGTGGGGGCCAGTGGGTGGGCAGGCCATGTGGCTGGCACAGCCTTGTGTTCCCACACAGCCTAGATTAATTGCTTTTGAGGGGAGTGCTTTGGGGGCAACATTTCACTGAGGACCACCAAAACTTTCTAGTGGACCACCAGTGATCCCTCACCCATGGGTTGGCAACCACTGGCCAAGGCTGCGTTTATCTCTACAATGCTTTTCCTGTAAATAAATATCCTCTCTGCTATGAAACCTGCTTCACTAAACTTTCTCAGGTTAGATTCCTGCTCTCAAAAAAAAAAGTATCTGTCTCACACCTACAGAGCACTTCAGCCTTCAATACCTTAAAATGTTGTAAACTGCTTCTACCTTGCTTCATCTTTGGAGATTGAAACCAAAATGTTGCCCAGCTCTCTTTCCATGACTATATCACACATGAACAAAGCACTTCTTAGAAGGTCCCATAAATGTAAACATACCTTTCAGTCTTTCAATGTAACAGTAGACATCAAACTTTTCCGATGCTGGGCGCATACCATATGACCTCACTCCGGGGAAGTTCTGTTTGTCTCCTGAACATTTACTGCGTGGAGTGACAATGGGATACCTAGCCAACAGGGATGAATCTCATCAAAGGTCTCAGAATTTTTCACTAATAGTTGAGAAATGCTTTAGTTGGGCTATGATCATTTAAGTGTTTTCAGTATAAGGATTGCCCCTAGCTTTTGGGGAATGTGTTTGGAGCTACATTCCCAATGGAAATAAGTCTAAAACTATTTCATAAATGTATATTTAATTAACTCAAGAAAGGTTATGATCACTTCACATGTACTTAATGGATAAAATGTTAAGAGCTGAAGTTTGCTGACAACTTTTGGAAATACTTCATAGTCCATCCAAAGCTTTGCCTTTGGGTACCTGGAGAGGTCATAATGGGCAGATCTGAACTAAGTTCTGTCACACAGTTACGTGAACAATATCTTTGTTGAACAAAATGCAAAAGAATGTGACAACAACTTTGCATAATTTCAAAATCATTGTGAACCTGCATTGAGATTCAAGTTTATACATTTATCCAACCCTATTATTCTGCAATTGCTTCTTAGCTTGAAGTTTTGTATTCCTCTATATGTGCTGTTGTCATTATTGCTGATTTCTGTTTTGTTTTATGATATGTCTTCAAATCAATTGTGAACCACTTAGAGGTTCCTTGCCATCAAACAGCCTTATACATTTAACAAAACAGATAAGAAATAAATAGAAGCGGACTTTGAAATCTGTTGGGGAGAGAAAATATACTTAGTAATCAAGAACATGTTTAAGCCAGAATAACGCATTTCCTTTCAGGTTTGCAAACTACGTCATTGGCAGTTTCTTCACTACAGTTTGAAGAATTTGAAACTCTCCTGTGAGCTGACCTGTTGGGTGTAAATATTTTTCTGGAGAGAAAGAAATGTCTCTAAGGTAGACAGAGCCCCATACCAGTGCTTCAAAGCCTTGGTTTAGGCTTTAGAAGTTATGTCTTTGAGGGGTCCTTGGTGCTTTCTGAGCTTGTTTGTTTTCTTGCAGATGTGGCATTAAGAAAACAAGCAAGGTCAGAGAGCACCAAGGGCCACTTATTTCAGCCTGGAACTAAAAATTTTCTCCTTTATTGGGATTATGCCTTTACCTAGAATTTCAAGCATCCTTTTCCAGGAAGAATCTCTGAATTTATAAACTTGAATCTCAGTTGTATTATTTTAATCTGCAGCAGGAACATTCCTGATGGAATTTTCATTGAAATCCATCTCTGTGGCTGGAAAAACAGCAAATCATGTAGAAGACTAAGCGTTCTCATTTTTTAGGATCACAGAAGACTGATCCAGGTGCACAAGCTCAGGACTGGCTTTGGTCTTTAAGTGACACAAGCATCGTATTCAAGAAGGCCAGGAGAAAATTAAATGTGATTAAATAAATTTGAATTATAATTTGATCAACTAGACACAATCAATTAATGCTTGATTGGGCTCCTATAACAGGTATACCTCGGGCAGATCACATTGGTTGCTTATACAAAACACCATATCATTTAAATGTTGCTCAGTCTTTTGGACAGCTGGCCCGTTTCTGCAAGCTAAACCAATTTGGCTAGTATAAGATCCAAGACATCATGGGATCTAACAAAAATGGATTAATTTAGCATTGTGTGTTGTGTGCAGCTCCCCATTTTTTACTGAAAATTAGTCCAGTGGAATCTTTGGGAGGACCAATATGCAGAATTCCACATGTCAATGGAGATTCTCAGTCATCCGGGTCATAGTTGTCCCAAAGGTACTTTTTCAAGAGGCAACTGGACTTTCTGATTTTTCTTTGAAGATGTTTTGCTTCTCATCCAAGAAGCTTCTTCAGCTCTGACTGCAAGGAATATAAATCTTTCCATTTCCTACCATCCAGTCAGAGCTGAAGAAGCTTCTTGGATGAGAAGCAAAAAATCTTCAAAGAGAAACAAGAAAATCCAGCTGCTTCTTGGAAAAAAAAAACACCTTTGAAACAGAATCCCATATATTCCTGGATTTCTATTCTTGAAACCAAATAGATAATATGAGGAAAATTTTCCTTGGCCTCCCAATCACAGAATCAATAGAAATGAGTGGTAATCCTGTTTAATGGGGAATCCCGAGAGGCTGATTAAAGTAGATAGGAAAATATGATCTGCAGATAGGAAAATCCCTCTGTCTGTGTGATGCTTTCTTTCCTTAGCCATCAGCCCAAAGCCTTACCTGACAGTCTGGTCATTCAGCCAGCCAGCATCACACTGCTCATATCCTTCTTCATAGGCAGCCTGTAGTTGTTCTGGAGTAGCAATAACAGCATGATTGTTTAGGCAAGCTTGCTGAGCTTCAACAAAAGTCAATGAATATCTGTTGTTTGATGGCCGGTAATGAAAAACAACACCTGCAGAGAAATCAACACAACAGAAGTAGGAAGTAGGTTGAAAAAGAAATAGGACACACAGATGGTAATTAAGGAAACAAGAACAAGATAAAGTATTTTGCTGGAAGTTATTCTTGCATTCCACACAATTCTTGGCATCTGATTCATATGACCTATGGGAGGAGGGTAGAGTTCCTGTGTGGTGCAAATACTCAGAAAAGGTTTGTTTAAAAACATTTTCATCCAAAATCTCAGCAGAGATTGTGTCTCTTTCCTTTCTCATGGAAAGAATCATGAAGATAGTTGGTCGGCTCTACTGTGCATTCACCCATGTTGAAAAGCTGAAGAGAGAAAAGGTGTCAAGAGAAGAAGGGGGAAAGTATGGAGAGACTTAGAAGATGCCCAGGGGCTGAGGAAGAGAGCCCAGAAATCATGTTCACACAACCTGCTCAGTGAGATGACTCAGTCTGGTGAAATTGCTTCCATAGCTTAGCAGAGGGATTTCACCCTGTTAGAAACCTGGCTTAGAAATGCTCACTCTGTTGTTTGCACAGCTCCTGTTTCTCTTCCAATCAGGAAATGCATTCTCATGGACATCGCTCCCGCTCTGAATCTACAAGCAAAGACCCCAAACCTTTGTCTCTGGCCATGCTTTTGAGTAATATTTGTTTGTTTGTTGTATAAAATTTATATGGCTGCGCACTCAGCTTGCAAAAAGAAAAATCCGATATACAATAAAATCCAACAAACAATAAAGACAATAGCTCCTTCCCACTTCCCTGGTGACAATAATAAATCAGATAAGCCACTTGATGGACTCCATCCCACTCTAGATTCCCTAAGCCCATTGGCAAACTAGGTCTTCAGGACTTTGCAAAAGAGTGTCAAAATGGGGGCCAACTGAATTTCCAATGGGGAAGGCCCTTCTGGGTCCCACCAGATGTACCTCATTAGGAGAGGGGACTTGCAACATTCCCTGCCTCCCCACACCGATGGGTCCAGTAGATGTGACAGGGGGGGAAATTGTCCTTCAGATAACCTGATCCCAAGCCATGCTACCAATCATTTCAGTGCTTTTGCTGATTATTGTTGAATTCTCTATTATTTTTTATCTATTAATCAGCTTGATGCTTGACCTTAACATATAGGAAGATGAAATATTCATTGAAAAACAGAGGATAGCCTTGGTGGTGTACCTGGGGGAGAAGTGGGTTTCTGCAGGACTTGATCAACAGCAGAAGCAGCTGTCCCTGGCACAATTTGTTCTTCTACTGTAAATGGTGAGGCTGATTTGGATTCTGTTGTGGTAGTAGACCATGAACCATATTCCTCTGATGTAGTTTCTGGGATATCAGTGGGGAAGAGGGTATCCAGGATTGGAATAGTACTATTTTCTGCATCCTCCCAGATCCCAATCTCAGTCCTGTTCTCTGTCTCATCGGTGAAGCCTGTTGGAAAGAGATCTGGAGTTTCTGTGATAGCTTCATCCACCTCTAAGGTGGCAGTAGTAAAGTCTATAGGTTCCAAAGTTGCAATGCTTCCCCGAGCTTCTTCTTTAGTAGTGCTGCGTGGAAGCTCCAGCTCAATATCTGTCCCTGTGAATGTCTGGATGGTGAAGCTACTGCCCACTTCATCAACAGAGTCATCTGTGATATTGTCATGAACACCAACATCTAAAGCACAAAGAAGGTAACTGTCAAGTTATTCATTTTGGTAAAGCAAATCTCAATAGGGAACTCACCCTTTTTAGGGCTGTTTCCAGGACTATCATTCAGCAATAGCAATAGCACTTAGACTTATATACCGCTTCACAGTGCTTTTACAGCCCACTCTTAGTGGTTTACAGAGTCAGCCTGTTGCCCCCAACAATCTGGGTCCTCATTTTACCCACCTTGGAAGGATGCAAGGCTGAATCAAGTTTGAGCCTAGTGAGATTTGAACTGCCAAATTGCTGGCAGCTAGCAGTCAACAGAAGTAGCTGGCAGAACTGCATTCTAACCACTGCACCACTGCAACTCAGTGGTAAAGGCAGGTAACAATGGTAACAGTGTTCTCATTGATTCAGAGATCTCATTCCTTTCTCTGACCCAGTTACTAGGGCTTTGTTTAGGTGGCACTTAAAAATGCTAGAATATATGATATCGAATGGTATAGATAAATGAAGCAGATGGTTGGGGAAGATGAGTCAATAGAATTTTAAAAGGCCACAATGGACCTTTCCATATGAGCCATTGGGAATAAGTTCACTGCCAGATTTTTAAAGGGGTACCATAAATCAGAATTAAATTCAAATTTGATTTATATTCTTTTAGAGATAGCTTAGACCCCGTGCTTTACAGCCCCCTCTAAGCGGTTTACGGAATCAGCATAATGCCCCCAACAATCTGGATCCTGACCTGGAAAGGATGGAAGGATGAATCAACTTTGAGCCATTCAGGATTGAACTTCTGGCAGTGGGCAGAGTTCACCTGCAATACTGCATTTTTAACCATTGCACCACCTTGTTTTTTGTTTATAAATTTAATAATTGATATAGTTACCATGATTACTTTCTAGTCACATATGTTTTCTTTTCTGCTTTGTTCACATCAAAAATAATAAAAACATTTAGAGGACTCTTGTACCTGTTCCGAAGGGTTTCAGAACCTAAGGACTCAAATTTGGCTCACTTGTGATAGAGAATTAAATTGACCTGTGAGTAAGGATCAACCTGGTGGTAAGCATTATACACAAAGCAGAAACTATGTTTTAAGAAAGTTGCATTGGTTTACCTTGTTAATTAGCAGTTTAATTCTGATCCCAAGCTGGGATCACACATTGCACTAATCTCTCATATGATTTATTCAGTTTTGATTGAGGTCCGTGTGTGAATCCAGTCATTATGGCTTGTAATCATGGCTTATGGCTTAGCATAGTATATATCCAGCTACTCTCATTTCACAATGTTTAGTTCAAACAAACCATCATGTATATGTTTAGCCAGAGTTTCTATTCTACAAAAGTCAGTGGAACTTGATCTTCCGAGGGCATGTTGGTCAAACAAATGCATTTTTAAATAGCTCTGAATGGTAAATTCTAGTGAAAGTGATGCTGGACACATTTGTTTAAACTGTTTGTTTTTTAATGGAGAAAATATCACAATGAGAACAGAACAATTATTCTCTAAATATCCCAACTACTGCTCCTGTTTTGGGATGCATGTAGTTTTGTAGATGAAAGAAAACTTATAAGGCTGTGGCTTTTATTTTATTCTTTTTTATAAAAAAATTATTTGGGTTTTCACAAAACATAATACAAGTAAAATTTCTTTTTTTGAGAATAGCATGATCCCGGGTTATCACTTCTCCATACAGACACAAATTCAGTTTCGTATTCATCTTTGTGTTCTATTCCATATCTTATTACTATTGTAACATTTTCTCGATAATTTTTACTTCCTTTAGTTTTCTCAATCTTACTTTTAATTATCTCATTCCTTCCTAAATTCAATTATATCTATCTTTTTCTAAGTTTCAATATCTTTCTAGTCATTATAGTTATACTTTTGTCTGTCCTGTTTCGATTTCATTTTTTTTTCTCATTAAACAAAATTTTTCCCTGTAGTTACAAATTGGAGTATGATACCTTTGTATCTTTTCATTTTTATCCATTCAACTCTTATTTAAACTTCAATGTATGCCTTTACCATTATAACATTCAATATAATACATAACTTCCATTCGAATTCTGCTTGGTACATTCTTAAAATATGCACTAAGTTCTTAAAGAGAATATATATACATATATACATACATACATACATACATACATACATACATACATACATATATATATATATATATATATATATATATATATATATATATGTTTTTTTAGGCTTTCGCGGGTACTTACATGTGTGCTGTTTAGCTTTCTTTGGGTATTATCCCACGTCATTGTACTTCTGTTAAAGTTGTAGCAACGTTTCAGCAGAATCTCATCTGCCATCCTCAGGCTTCTGTATAGAGTTAGTTCCTGGTTTCAAATTTGAGGCTGGTCCATTCTGATTGGCTGGGAGCCTGGATCTGTGTTCATTGGACTTGGAGTTTGATTGATTGGTGTTTCTGGTTTCTTCTGTCTGTTTTGTGGCTTTGATTGGCTGGCAACACTCTGTTCTTGTGTTGGAGGCTTTCAGTGCAGCTTGGCTCCGTGTGAAGGGACGGCTGCTCTTCATTAGCAAGCTGCTCTTCATTAGTAAGCTGGGTTTCACCTGGGTGCCTGGTGGGGGTGTGTGTGGGTTGGAGCTATCAGAGGGAGTCTGTTTTTGCCCAGGTGTTTGCCTGGCTTGTGGCATGGAGATCTTTCTATTTGAGAGTGCAGGCTTCCAAACGATTGACAGTCTGGTGGAATCATCTCTTCTATTCATGCTGTCAGGTCTTTTTTCAATCTCTATGGCTTCTCT
>BLBF01020523.1:0-27837 GCA_015471245.1 Laticauda colubrina | reverse complement strand
AAAGACTCTGTTGATCTTGTAGATGGATAGAGGGAATACCTCAGGTGACAGACGGTTGCTATGCTATGGGTTCCCATGAATGTTTCATGGTAATGCTTGTTCTCACGAAATGTTTCTCTTCTACTCTGCAGAGGTAAAAGCTGGAGGAGGCTTGAAACACAAACCAGTGTTCCCATTATTCAGATATTCCCATATTACCCTGTTCACTTTTTTAAAAATAAATATGTTTCATGAATACATTTTCTCCTTATATCATTTTTAAAAATTCCATATCAATCTGAACAGCGGGTTGTCCGCATATTAAGTAGAAATATAATATTAATCAACATGTCATTGCAATAATCATAATAAACATGTCAGTAATAATGGCAAAACAATCATACAATTAGTTTATCCATCTTACAAAGCCCTCAATATAAAGTTTTTTATTATCTTTCAGATCTTATTAATTTCTAATCTCTGACTCTATTAACCATTGATAAAACAACTCCCATGTCAATAAATATTCTGTTTCTTCCTTGTCTTTTATTTTAAGTGTTAATCTATCCATCTCAGCACATTCTATTATTTTTTTAAATAACATTTTCATTCACTCTTAAACAGTATTTGCACAACATGCTGAACAGAATAAAATAGAATTCTTTATTGGCCGAGTGTGATTGGACACACAACAAATTTGTCTCCATTGCATAAGCTCTCAGTGGACATACAAACAACAATAGATAAAGCATGATTGTAAGATACAACCAACAAAGTTATAGTCATAAGAAAAGGAACAAGTAATAGGAAAGATGAGAAGAATCACAGTAATGCAGCCCTACTAGGTGGTTTTACAGTGTTGTGAGAATTAGTTGTTTAGCAGAGTGATGGCATGGGGGAAAAACTGTCCTTGTGTCCAGTTGTTCCGGTGTACAGTGCCCTATAATGTCATTTTGAGGGTAGAAGTTGAAACAATTTATATCTAGAATGTGAGGGGTCTGTAGATATTTTCACAAACCTCTTTCTGGCTCATGCATTATACAGATCCTCAATGAAAGACAGGTTGGTAGCAATTCCCCCCCCCCCCGTAATTCTAACTATCCTTTGATGTCTTTATCTGTCTTGTTTGGTTGCAGTGCCAAACCAGACAATTGTAGAGGTGCAAATGACAGACTCAATCATTCCTTTGTAAAACTACCTCAGCAAGAGACTCAGAGACTACTTTTCCATTTTGTTTAAATGTTTTAAAGTTAGTGCTAGTTTTTAACTTTGAATCAAAATCAGACCAATGTATTGTGCAAAGTTGTTAACCCTGTATCAGAGTTGGGTTGGTGGTCCTAGGAAATGTCTATAGCTGACTCACAACAGTTTTTTAAAACTCTTTTTTCATGTTGCTTTTATTTCTTTACGTATGAACCTAATATAAGCCTAATCATGATTTTTTTAAAATCTGAGTTGATTTGGTGGTATGAAATGTACGGAGAAAAAGAGAGGACACACTTGTTAGAGATTCTATTTTAAAATAAATGGCAAGGTAAACATTTTCCACCTAATATTTGTTTACTCCACAATGGTCCCTGCTTTTAAAGCCATATTTTTTTGATCAAAGAGTTTAATCCCAGAGTAAATTGGAATTGAAATTCAGGGAAAATATTACAGGTTACTCTATTCAAAACCAAGATGAATTGAGGACAAAGAACTGAATATGGCATCAGCAAGTAAGTTGATGGGTGAACTTTAAGTGGATTTAAGAATCCACTTATTTGTTTGTTTCCAAATAAAGATCCTGTTCAAAATCTCTGCAAATCTCATGCAGTTATTTCTGTTTTTCTGACATGCTATTTGGAAACACTAATGATGTAAGTAATAGGATATACCCTCCCTTCTCTCCAGAACCAGTTTTCTTTAATATTGTTGAAAGGTGTCAAAATGCCTTTCCTTCAAGGATTCGATTTTCCCGCTGGGAGAGCTCCGGCGCAAGGATATGGATAACTGCTTGAAAGCTGGATCTTTTTTTTTTTTTCAGGAAGGCGAGGGACAGCAAGAAGTCTGTGTTCCTGGGCTAGCTGTCTTTGTATGGTAAGTCCCTGGTTTTTTATACCCTTTTCTCCTTTTGTGTGTGGATGTTTGTATTTGTGGTTAATGTTTCAAATCCTGTTGGAGTTTGTCTTTATTCCCACCAGATGGCAAACTCCGCAGGGTGCGGAAGGCAAACTGTGCGGGGTGGTTTGATTGTGTTATCGGTTTTCCTTTTCTCTTTTAACTTCACAATGGCTTTTTATATTTGTTTTGTGGAAATCTCCTGTCTGTCTCTTTTGTAATTTATATATTTTTTGTGTCTTTTGTCTGTTTGTTTTTCTTATTTGACATGTCCTGTGTTTGTAAGGGTTTTCTTTTCTTATTTGTCTAGTTTTCTTAATTATTTTTGTCTAAAGGGATTCTTTAGTACCTTTTATTTGATTCCTTTTCCTATGTAAGTTTGTTTTATGGCCTGACGTTCCCTTTGGGCTTTTCCTGCTTGAGTGACACCACTGTCTTCATTAAGTTCCCTTTCCACAATCCTTCATTTTTTTTTTTAAGAGGGTGGTCTCTGATTCTATGTCTGGGTATACTTGGTATTCGTGATCAGTCTGGATCATCATCATGGCCGCCTGTCTCCCCTTTAATTTTCTCTTCTGAGAGGGAATACAGGCCTTTAGGTAGCTAAGGCAGGGTGGTATGCATCGACAGAGGCAACACATGAGGGGTCCAAAGACACAAATGGTGACTATGGTTGTTGTAAGGATTTTGAGCCAATGGAAATCTGGCATCCACAAGAGCCATGAAAAGTCCAGGAATGACTGCTCATGACCAATATTCTGAGCTAGCTCTTTCAGGTGGTGGATGTCCCTCCCTACGAGTTCTGAGGTTTCATCTAGATTGAAGCAACACATCCCGTGGAATGTTTTGCAGCCAAAATTATGCTTCAAGAGGAGGAAGTCTATTGCTGCCCTATTCTCCAGGGTGGCTTCTCTGACCTCCCTCAGTTCTCTGTTAAGGGCATCCAGGGCATGGGAGGTCGAATTCAAGCCTTTTGCTAGGGTACATGCTTGGCTATTCAAATTTCTAGAATTTCACACTGCCAATCCAGGTACCCCTACCAGGGATATTGTCAATGAGACAGATTCTGTTTTGGTGAGAAGAGAGACTTTGGAGTCACAGTCTGAATCTAGGGTTTGGAAGGCTCTCCTGTGTCATCTCTGTAAGGATGGTATAAGCATGGTTAACCTTCCCAAGGTGCAGGGGCCATTGGTGGCATTTGCAGGAAGGTATGGTTAGGCTTTTAAACCACAAAAGAAAAAACCACCCTAGTGGGAGTTTCAGGTAACTATATGAAAATGATATGGTTTCTGTGTAGTTGCATTTTAGTTCTGTGTTGCTAAGACTGGTGCATTCTGTGACCCTAGGTGTGCTGCACCCAGTGACATTAAAGCATATCTCAGAGGTGGTTATTGCAGCAATGTGTAGGGTGTACATGGTGTGGTCCTTGGATTTTGTAGAGTCGTCCCAGCTAAAAATGCTTTCGTAGGAGTCAGGAAGGTTTCTAAATGTGGTGTAGTTGATGTTATGTGGCCTAGTTGCCACTCCCATTAGGCATGTGGTTAAGATGTCCTTGACTGATTTCCCTCCTGCTAAGCAAAAGTTACTGGTGTTGAGTATTTCTCTTTCTAAATATTCCCATACGTTTCCTTTCTCTGGGATAAGCTTTAGTTCCAGGAACGCAGTTGCTTGTGTTACAAGTGTTACAATTGTTATAGATAATAATACATAGTATATATTGCATTTCATGTTTCCCATTGCTAGATTCCTTTTCTTCCCTTCCCCCCCTTTTTTTTGTACAATGTAACAATGTAAAAAAAATGGTATAGGTCAAGTATCAAAAATTATTAAAAGATATGGCTAAAGTCTCTTCTTTGTTAAAAAATAATATGAAGAAAAAGGGAAAAAGAAAAAATGGAGAAGGTGAGTGAAAAAATATTAAAAAATAGAGTTTTATAGCTCAGCACCTGGGAGTCCAGTTTTGTGTAATTCAACATTTGCACCTGGTTCTTCACAGTTGCGTGGTTCAATGGTGTTGAAGAATGCTGCAAGTGTCCATTGATCTGTGGTCTACATTTTTCTTGAGTTTGGTGGGTGGGATTGATTGTGGTGGAGTTTGGCTATGGTCTATGACTGCTGGCTTTGCATGTGTCCAATGTATCCAAGAGTCTCGTTCTGCAACCTTTATGGCGGTGTGTGTAGTTAATAAGACTTGGTAGGGTCCTTTCCACCTGGTTTGTAAAGGTGAGGTTCTGGTGAAGAACTTGATCCACATGCAATCTGCTCATATGGGTGCAGGGCTTCTTCCAGGGGTAAGGTCTGTGTCAGCGCACTCTGGGTCCAGAGGGTCTGTAGTCTCTTTTGCAGGGCTGCAAGATAAGAAGAGAGAACCATATCCCCCCTATCTAGGCAGAGGGAATGAGGATCGAGGCCTTGTAGGGTATTGGGGGGGGGTGACCAAAAAGAATCTCATAGGAAATACCTATGTCCTGTCTTGGTCTAGTTCTGATATAAAAGAGAGCAATTGGGAACACTTGTGGTCAGGAGAGATGTGTCTCCTGATAGAGTTTTCCCAGTAGGGTCTTCACCTCTTTGTTTGCTCTCTCCACGGCTCCTGATGATGTTGGAGAATAGGGCACAAGGGGGTTTTGTGCAATGCTCAGAGCCTGGAATATATGTGTGAGGACTTGTGCTATGAAGTGTTTTCCACTATCTATGTCCAGAAAGGTGGGGACCCCAAACCTAGGCACAATGTCCTTGAGGAGGTGTCTGGCTGTTTCTAGGGCAGTAGCATGGCAGCATGGGAAGGCCTCTACCCAGTGGGTTAGTTGGTCCTTGCAGGCAAGAGCATAGTGATACCCATTTGCCTTAGGTAGTTGTATATAATCCATTTGTATCTTTTCAAATGGTTTCTGTGCCCAGGGTCTTCCTCCTTCATGAATTGCTTTTCTGGAGGTGGTATTATTTGCTTGGTAGGTTTGGCATATTGTGGCTATTTGTGTAGCCTCACTATAGGCTCCAGGTGCATACCATACCGTTCTGACGGCATCCATCATAGCTTGTGTGCCACAATGTCCCTTTGCATGTAGTCTTTGGCAAATTAGCCTAAGGAGACATCGTCGGGCTATAGGTCTGCCATCTGGGACTCTCCAAAATCCTTGCTCAAAAACTGCTGAAATTTTTTTTCCCATTGTTCAGATTTCCCTTAATCTAGAAATTGTGTGTATGGTATTTCTGGTTTTGTTGTTAAGGCTGGTGTCATGATGGTGTGAGGTAGAGGTTTGGTTGCCACCCATTTGGCTGTTGCATCTGCATGTTGGTTTCCTTTTGTTATTGTAGAGTCATCTGTTATGACTATCTGTTAGGCATTATGGGGGCTCTTGGTATCATGTGATCATTTATGAGCCTTAAATCGTGCACAAATCTAAAGATGGGGTTTCCATCTTTGTCTACTGTAGATTTCTTCACAGGAAAAATGGGGGTGTTTCAGGGAGAGGTACATTTAATGAGAATTCCTTGCTTTAGGTATGCTTGTATTAATTCCTTTATGGGGAGAATTGCCTCTGCAGGGATTTTGTATCGGGGCACGCATGGAGGTGGTCCATGTTTCACTTGGATAGAAACAGGTGTTGCTCCTTTAAGTAGTCCCACTTCTGATGCATCCCAGCCCCATAAGGAGGGTGGCAGGCTTTTAAAATCTTCATGAAGCCCCATGTTGCTGTTATCAGCATGATTGTCTTGTGCGTGCCTTTTCCTGGGATTTCCAATTGCATCCCCTGTTTGCCACATGTTATGGTAGCTCCCATTTTACATAGGAGATCCCTTCTTAGTAAGGATAGTGGCGACTGGGGGCAAATAATGAATGCATGGTCTACTGTGAAAGGTCCTAGTTCTACTGTTATGTTGTGGATAAATTCTACAGGGATTATTTCCCCCTCACACACTCCCATTATGCTATCCTGAGCCCCTTCAGCCACTGAAGCTTTATATGGTGGTTCAGTAATTAATGAGGAGGTGGCTCCAGTATCAACTAAACAATTGTATTTTTTTTCCTCCTATAAGAATGGTGACAATGGGCTCCCCTTCAGGGCCGTTTTTTAGGGGGATAGCCAGCCCATTAAAGGTAGCCATGAATTCAGAGTTCTCATTCTCATGTTCTAGTCAGGAAAGGGGCAGGTCATTTTCTCTTCTTTGTTCCCATTGAGGTCTATTGTTATGATTTACTTGAGGAAAAGGAGCGCTGGGTGGTGCATGATGATTGAAGCTTTGTTGTTCAGTGTAATGGACTGGATTATTGCCTGGCTTCATGTTTCTAGGTGGTGGGTGATATCGGTTGCGGGAAGGGTGTTGCCTACATTGCCTGCTGAAATGCCCTTCCTGTCCGCACCTATAGCAATACTGGCATTTGCCTTGCAACCATCCTGCTTTATCACAATGCCAGCATTTCCTAGAATTATAAGGGGTTTTACCTGATGTTTGTCTGGCATCATGTTGCATTACAGCAAACATTTTTAAAGTCCTCCTGTCTTTCTATCCGCCTCTTTCTATCTTTTTCCTCCTCTTTCAGTTTGTCTCTTTGATCATAGACAAAGTTAGTGATCCTGCGCAACTCTGCTATTTCTAATGTTGGCCAGTTAGAGACAAAGCAGTGGAAATGCTCTTTGATATCCATGGTGGACTGGTCCATGAAGGCTGAAGCTAAAATCCTTTGGTCCTTCAGACAGCTAAGGTCTAGATGGGCATATGCTGCTTCTGACAGGCGGACCCAAAAGGCATTAGGGTTTTCCTTTTCTCTTTGTGTTGTTTTTTGGAATTCAGACTAGTTTAAAGACTTTTTACCTATTTCCTCTAAAGCTTCTTGTAAGTTATCTTTTGCTCTTGTGTATTCATCCCCGTGATTGGTATCATTATAGTCCCAATCAGGGCGATGTACTGGCCATGCGATGCGGGCTGGGGCTGCCTGTCCAGGGATAGTTGGTAGTTTAGCTATTTGGTCTGTTTTTTTCAAATAGTTTTAACAGTTCATCTTTCATTAGAAAGACTTGTAGCAGCTGGGTCATGCCACCCCAAGATGGATTATGGCTGTCTATGAGAGATTTCAGGTTTGAATTACTGTTTGAGGATCAGCCCAGAAAGCTGGGGTATCCTTTTTCCAGATGACCAAGCCAGAGGCAGAGAAGGGAGTGTGGGTTAAAATGTATTCTAATTGTCCCCTATTTCTGCCTGGCACTGGTTTACTTAAAAGGGGAGCCATAATTCATGCCTCAGTCTTTCCTTCCAAGGAATGGGTTTCAGGTTTGTTCTGATCTTTTCCCTTGGTCAGGTCTTTGGTCCTAGCCATCTCAGCCCAGCAGTACCAATAGGGTACCGCTATCAGGCCAAATTTGTCTACCCGTGTCATCTCACAATAAAGCCCACTTTTTGCAAATTCTTTTTGCTTCTTTTTTATTCATTCCAGTCAGGACAGGCACTTGCCTTTTGTCCTAAGCCTCAACTAATTTATCCAAGGGGGTCTCTTCCATTGCCCTTGAGCTACAACTTCCCATATTCCCTCCCTGATGTGAGGATTACTTTGGTTTAGCCGGGCTACAGCCATCAGTTTTCAGACAAAAAAGGTCTGGAAAGGACTCTGGTTTCCCTACACATGGAGTATGGGCCCCTTTCTTTTAAGGAAACTCAGCCATCAGTTTGAAGACACCCCCCCTAAAAAAGAGGGATCTCAGAGAACTGTCTGCCCCCGAGCAACACTGGTACGGGCACATCCCTCCACTCAGCTGTCAGTTTTCAGATCTCCCTTAAAGGTGGGGATCTGGAAGGACCTACTCTGCTTTTTAGACAAACTATTTCCAATTTTGTTTGTCAGCAGCCTGTACAGGCCTCTTCTAAATGCACAGGGCTTTGCTTGTGGGATGCACTGGGACTATTATTTTTCCTGCTTTTTATTTATCTCCTAACACCAGTTTCTTTTGCAGCCTGCTCAGTTTTTCTTACGTCCTTCAGAAGGACTCACACTCTGTGATCACCCCTTGCGTTCCCAAATCCAGCCAGTCACGGCTCATTTTTTGAGCTAACAGCTGGCTGGGGTGTTGGCTGGCAATCATGGATGAGGTGAGGTTCCATTGTATCTGCAGAGAAAACCCACAATCACACACCTGGTACACTCACTCTTCTACTCCCCTCCCTAGTAAGATTATAAATTTGAAGTGGTACTCACCTGCTTCCAAGCAGCTGTTGAGCAGAAAATCCCAGGACTCTCTTTACTACCCTATGCCTTCCAGGCTGGGTCCGTGGATGTTGTCCCTGGACAAAGAAGATCCATGCCGGCTGGGTTTAGATCCATGGGCCTGGTCCGGTGGCAGGGTTGGCTGGAAAACCTTAGTCATCATCAATTGTTGAAAGGTGTCAAAATGCCTTTCCTTTGAGGATTCGATTTTCCTTCTGGGAGAGCTCCGGCTCAAGGATACGGACAACTGCTTGAAAGCTGGATCTTTTTATTTTTCAGGAAGGCGAGGGACAGCAAGAAGTCTGTGTTCCTGGGTTAGTTACCTTTGTATGGTAAGTCCCTGGTTTTTTATACCCTTTTTTCCTTTTGTGTGTGAATGTTCGTATTTGTGTTTAATGTTTCAAATCCTGTCGGAGTTTGTCTTTATTCCTGCCGGAGGGCAAACTCCGCAAGGTGCGGAAGGCAAACTGTGTGGGGTGGTTTGATTGTATTATCGGTTTTTCCTAATCTCTTTTAACTTCACAATGGTTTTTTATATTTGTTTTGTGGCAATATCTTGTCTGTCTCTTTTGTAATTTATATATTTTTTGTGTCTTTTGTCTGTTTGTTTTTATTTGACATGTCCTGTGTTTGTAAGGGTTTTCTTTTCTTATTTGTCTAGTTTTCTTAATTACTTTTGTCTAAAGGGATTCTTTAGTATCTTTTATTTGATTTCTTTTCCTATGTAAGTTTGTTTTATGGCTGGCCTGATGTTCCCTTTGGGCTTTTCCTGCTTGAGTGACACCACTGTCTTTGTGAAGTTTCCTTTTGCACAATATATTTAAATATTGAAAAAATAGAAACATTGGAAACAAGAAAAAAGAAAGGAGGGGAAGGAAATACCTTTCATCAGTCTGGGGTTATTTATGTTTATAGGGACTGGACTTCTAAATTATTTTTCCAGACTTAGAAGACTTAGAATAACTTTACTGTCACTTTGAATGAAAAGTAATTGGCATACATTAAAATGAAATTTTGTTGCATACAGCTCTCAAAGGGTCTCCACCTCTCTCCACTTCCACTTCTACATAAATATAACATAACAAACAAACACATAAATATATAAAGCACTCCAATATCATCTCTCTACTGGTTTCATAGCATCTTCCAACCATTGCTGAAATGTTATGAAGCTTATCCTTATTTATTTTTATTTACTTATTAAATTTATATGCCACCTACCTCACCTTTTGAAGAAACTGGCTTGCTAAATCATGGTTCATTTTATCGCAATGAAGGTCTAATGATTCTTGAAGATGCTGTCAAGTTGTGAGTGGAGAAATGAGAAATGACAACAGAGTAAATTCAATTGGAAACTGAAGAAAAGAATTTGCACAAAATCAGGCTGGGATAAAATGGATTTGAAAACTGGAAGCCTCCCATTGAGTTTTTTTTTAAAAAAAATCCAAAATTCCCCTTGTGGGAATCTATATAGAAACATAGGGATACAAGCCCTGCCAATACCACACCCATATTATTGATATAAATTAAGTTCTGCCAATACTAAAATAATTAAGCTGTAACTTACTTGGCTAAATAAATACTGAATGTCAGTTTAGTCATATACACCAGTTCTGGTGCCTTTTTCCAGTCCATATATTTTCATGAATTTGAGAGATGATTCCATCCCTAGCGTCATTTGTAAAATTAGCATACTGAAATGATGTTTAAGGGACTACTGTGGTCCAGGACATTTTCAGACTATGAGATGGTGAGATGTGGAGGTTAGGTTTATTATTAGACTTTCTCTTGGTTTTACTTCATTCATTTTTTTTGAAGGAAGCTTTGCTCCTCTTTTCCAATCTTTTAAATATTTTTTTAAAAAGTATTTCCAATGGTTGGATTGCATAAACATTTGTTTTTTTCCATAGAAGATGGGGTATGAGCATATGGAAAACCAGTCAGAAAATTAAACATGAAAAGAACAAACACTAATGCCTCTAGATGTGTTCTACTGTTATCTTTTTCTTGTGAGCCAGCTATCATTTTTAAATCTGCAAACTGATTTATTTGGCACTCTCAAGTGGTTTACAGTCCAAGATAAAATGATATTACTGACCAGCAATCACAAGCAACAACAATATAGCAGAACACAAGTAATAGAAAAAAAGATGTAAAATGATTGATGTGCCATCAGAGCCAAGGATTTAGGCAGTGGAAAGTCAATGTGTGTGATCTTTATTAAAATACAGATTGGTGTTTTTTTTCCCACAGAGGGATTTTCAGGCAATTTTCTCAACATGGAGGCGTGTCTATGTTTCTAATATCTAAAAGTCATATGATATGCTTCTGTATTATAAGTTTCTTGAAGGTCTTTGTGCAGAAAATGAGCATCATCTAGTCATTTTTCCACCAGTAACTTACAGGATTTTTGAGTGGCATCAAGCATTGTTACACCAAAATAAACTCATTTATTTGCTTTTGTATTTTTGCATGACAGCCCAATGATTAAAGATGCTGAGTTTGTCAACTGGAAAGCTGGCAGTCTGGGTTCGAGACTCAAGCCCTGTGCAACAGGGTGAGCTCCTATTCCTTCCTCAGCTCCTGTCCACCTAGCAGTTTGAAAACATGCACATGTAAGTAGATAAATAGGTACCACTTCAATAGGAAGATAACAGCTTTCTATGCACCTTGGGGTATAGACATGCTGACCTCATGAATACAGAAATATCTTCAGACAATGCTGGCTCCCTTGGCTAAGAAACAGAGATGAGCACCATGCCCTAGACACAACTGAACAGGGAAACCGTTACCTTTATCTTAATCTATATAGTGTACCAGCAATTTGGAACAGTAAAAACAAATCTAAACTATTATATCCATTACAAACACAGGGACGTGGTGGCTCAGTGGCTAAGATGCTGAGCTTGTTGATCAGAAAGGTCAGCAGTTTGGTGGTTCCAATCCCTAGCACCATGTAATGGAGTGAGCTCCCATTACTGTCCCAGCTTCTGCCAATCTAGCAGTTCAAAAGCATGTAAAAATGCAAGTAGAAAAATAGGGACGACCTTTAGTGGGAAGGTAACAGAGTTCCATGTACCTTTGGCATTTAGTCATGCTGTCCACATGACCATGGAGACGTCTTTGGACAGTGCTGGCTCTTTGGCTTTGTTACGGAGATGAGCACTGCCCCCAGAGCTGAAAATGACTAGCACGCATGTGTGAGGGGAACCTTTACCTTTACCTTATCCATTACAAAGCCTTTATTTCAGTGCAGTGATATTTTGGATGATGGTGTGAAGATGCTGTAAATTACAAAAGGATAAATGGTTTCTACTTGGAATATCCATCTTCTAACTTCCTGGCTTCACCACTATTGAACTGGTCTAAGATTAGGCAAACCGTGGCCTTTTGGGGACCACTGAAGTACCACTCTTCACCATCTAAACCAGCCTAGACAAGTATAACTGATATTCAAACTGTACTTCATCAGTATTTGCAGAGTCTTGCCATGCCCTGATTTAAAGGACTACAAGCCTTCTTTGATAGCGATCCTAAAAACATGTCCAAATGACTGATAGCACCCATTTCCCCCCCACCTCCTTTTGCTTCTGCAAAGATTAGTCTGATGAAGCTACCCTAGAAATGTTATTCCTAGCACTGGACATGGAGATTGCTGGGTCAATATTTGTGAACAGGGATGGGCTATCCTAACTGCTAGTGTTCATACAAATGAACTGCTCCAGGAGAATTCTGGAGATGCTGAATCATCAGCCAGGAGCTTAGAAAAGAATATCTAGTCTCAAACCCCCCCCCCCACATCCTTGCCCTAAAAATGCCACCCCAAACACTACTCCATGTAGGTCAGCTAAGGTCATCTGAAATGTCCAATTAGCAAAGCAAACAGATGGACCACATGGAACTATTTGTGTTCTGATTTATTGGGGTAGATGAACATTACTGGAATTTAAATATAAACACAGTCTCCATTTAAGGGGAGGATTGAGGAAGCATGAATTGTGTGCCTATTCAGCCAGCTGTTTGGGTGCCAACTACAGGTAGACCTTGACTTATGACCACAATTGACCCCAACATTTCTGTGGTTCAGTGAGGCATTTGTTAAGTGAGTTTTGCCCCATTTTATGACATTTCTTATCTCTGTTGTTAAGTGAATCACTGCTGTGGATACGTTAGTAACCTAGCTGTTAAGTGAATCTGGCTGCCCCATTGACTGAGCTTGTCAAAAGGTCACAAAAGGAGATCATGTGATCTTGAGACACAGCAACAATCATAAATATGAGCCAGCTGTCAAGCATATGAATTTTGATCACGTGATCTTGGGGATGCTTGAAAAGTTGTAACTGTGAAAATAGCAATAACACTTATATACCACTTCACAGTGCTTTACAACACTAAGCAGTTGACAGAGTCAGCCTATCGCCCCCAACAATTTGGGTCCCACCTCAGAAGGATGGAAGGCTGTGTCAACCTTGAACCATTCAGGATCAAACTGCTGGCAGTCGACAGAATGCTGTTAATCTATATAGTGCATATGCTGCAATGCTGCATTGTAACCACTGCACCACCACGGTCCGTCCTTCCTTCCTTCCTTCCTCCCTCCCTCCCTCCCTTCCTTCCTTCTTTCCTTCCTTCCTTCCCACTTAGCAATAGCACTTAGACTGATATACCACTTCCCAGTGCTTTACAGCCCTCTCTAAGCAGTTTACAAAGTCAGCATATGTCCTCCAGCAATCTGGGCTTTTTTACCAGATTTTATTTTTATCAAATTTTACCAATCTTGGAAAGATGGAAGGCTGAGTCAACCTTGAGCCTGGTGAGATTCAAACTGCCAAATTGCAGGCAGCCGGAAGGCAGCAGAAGCAGCCTGCAGTACTGCATTCTAACCACTGCACCACCTCGGCTCAAAAATGATCATGTCACTTTTTTTAGTACCATTGTAACTTTGAATGGTCACTACATCAACTGTTGTAAGTTGAGGACTAGTTATATAGCACTTTCAGAATCTTCATGTGGTTCATTCTTTTTATACTGCTCTTGGAGTGGCATCTGGATAGCCTCCACTCATGCTGGACTGTCTTCTGTCAAGTAGCACAATTAACCTGTTTCTTTCATATTGAGAAAGCATAATTTTATAGCAGTGCTGCAATTTAACTAATTATAGAAAGCCTGATAAGAATGCAAAAGTATTGTGGATAAAATTAAGGCTGATCTGCTCATTATCTCTGTTTCCCATTGCAAATAGTTAGGTATCTTAATATCCATGAAGGCAACAGTTGCCTTCTGATGCTTTCCTGACTATCACTGATACTTTGCTTCTAAAGCCCATGTCACACTGCACCAACGGATGGAAAGAGGATGTAAAATGGAGAGAAACACTTGCCATCCATTGGTTTACGCGATGCATCCATTCTGTACTCACTGCGTCCGTTTTTCTTCCTCCCTATCCATCCAGCATCCATCGACTGAGATTCCATCTGCTCAAAAAGTTTTGAGCTGCTCAAAACTTTTTGAGCGGAAAATGTATCCAACGTGTCCATTCTGCATTCGCAATGCATATGGGGAACATCCGTTCTACATCCGTCGTCATCCATTACGCGTCCACTAAATCTGCTAGGCATCCGCTGCGCATCCGTGCAACTCAAATCCACTCCAGCGGAAAGTGGACACAGGGAGGAAGCGAAACGGACGCGGAACGGACGCACAGCGTTCGTAGCACGGACGGAGAAAGGATGAAAGTGGATGCAGCTCGCAAAGAAAGCATTTAAAATGGAAAAAACGTTCACAGAGGGGACTTATCTCGGATATTAAGGATGTCTAGAGGATGCCTAGAGGATGCAAAAGGACACATAGTGGAAAACCTATATTGCCTATAAAAAGGAGGAGCAACTCACCTGGATCTCACTTTCAGTCCAGCAGCCATGCTGTGCAGACCTCTTCAGCCTTCATCTGGCTCTGGCTCTTCCACAGCATCCAGTCATGTCCACCATGGATCGTAACACAGTCCTTTTGGTAGCCACCATCGTTTTGCAACAGTGCGAAGCCATCTACAGGCTCTTTCACCTGTTCTACGCAAGGAAAAGGAGGCATACAAGAAGTGTCTGGGTCCGAAGATGGATCGGGAGAAGAGCAGAGTATGGACTGTACAACAAGCTGATGGTGGAGCTGAGGAACGAAGACCCTCATGCATTCCAGAACTTCACGAGGATGCCTCCAGCCATGTTTGACGAAGTTGTAGAGCAGCTGACACCCAGGTTGACCAAGCAGAGCACCAACTTCCGGCCCAGCCTGGACCCTGGGCTCAAGGTGGCACTGACTCTGCACCACCTGGCCTCAGGGACCACCGACAGGAGCATGCTGTACGGCTGGAGGGTGCCACACAACACCATCAGCATTGTCATCAGAGAAGTGGTGCAGGCCATCATCGAAGAATACCTGGAGGAGCTCCTCCAGTGCCCCTCTACTGAAGAAAGCTGGAAGAAAGTTGCAGAGCAGTGGTATCAGAAGTGGAACTTCCCCCACACCGTTGGAGCCATAGATGGCAAGCATGTGGCCTGGAAAGCTCCAGCCAAGTCAGGGTCCACTTATTTCAACTACAAGGGCTTCTTCAGCATCATCCTCTTTGCCATGGTCGATGCTGACTACAAGTTCATGTACATCGATGCTTCAGGCAACGGGTCAGCTTTAGATGCCCAGGTATACAACGCAAGTGACCTCAAGGAGGGGCTGGAATGCAACCTCATCATGGGCTTCCCAGATCCAGACCCCCTGCCCAACGACACGCAAGATGTGCCCTACTTCATCGTGGGGGATGACGCCTTCTCCCTCAGAACCTACCTCATGAAGCCATACACTTCCAGACTCCTCACCTGTGAAGAGAGGATCTTCAACTACAGTCTGTCCAGGGCAAGGCGGGTGGTGGAGAACGCCTTTGGCATCCTAGCCAACAGGTTCCAGGTACTTCTCACCACCATGCAGCATCGCCCACAGACCGTGAGGAACATCGTGGAAGCTTGCTGCATCCTGCACAATCTCATGCGCACCTGCTACCCAGTCTTGCAGAACAGGCTCGTGGACCTCCAACAAGGCAATGGGGACATGGAGCCTGGTGAATGGAAGCAAGGGTGAAACCTGATAGACACTGAGGATGTGCAAGGCCCCAACAGAGCCTCACGTGAAGGGAAGAAGCAGCGCAACCTCCTGAGACACTGGTGCAACTCCCCAGCTGGAGCAGTGGAGTGGCAAGACAGGATGATAGATGATTAATGGATGCTTCCTTCAGCCTGTCTCATCACACTGATGAGATTGGGCCATGTATGTTGGGTGGGCCAACAATGAACAGGGCATTTAATAAAGAGTTGTGTTTGTGTTGACATGTGTGGATGAATGATAAAATTGTTATTGATAATAAAGGGCCATATGTGTGGCAGCTGGGAGGGTGGACCATACAGTCCCACTATGCTTGCACTGGAGGTTTATCTATCCCACAGCTATTACCCATTCAAAGGTATCCCTGCCCATCCCACAGGTATCTTAACCCATCCCAAAGGTATCCTTGCCCATCCCACTGCTATCTTAACCCGTCCCAAAGGTATCCCTGCCAATCCCACTGCTATCTTAACCCATCCCACAAGCATGCAAAGGCTTAAACCATTTCTAAAAGTTTCCACCAAGACTTTATTGAAAAAAATAAATGAAGCAAGTGTGTGAAGCAAAGATAATCTTTATTAATAACAAGCTGTAAAAGAAAAATGACCCAAGTCAAGTGTCCAAATCAAGTCAACAGGTAGCAACCCAGTCTCTGGCACTCTTCTTGGTCACTCTGAGGTGTACCCAGTCTCAGGGGTGAAGGATCCAGGTGCTGTGGAGTTGGCTGCTGCTGGAGTGCTGGTCTGAAGCGCCACTGGGGTGCCTGGCCCCGAGAGGACAACAGGGGACGGTGTGTTGAGGAAGCTCTCAGACAGCTGGCTCATCCCCGTGATGTTGAGAGCCCCTTCCTCCATACCATGGGGTGTCAGCCCCAGTACCGATGACAGATGTACTGAGGCCGGGCTTGGCTGTGGGGTAGAGGAAGGAGCAGTGTAGTGGGGCTGTCTGGTCTGCAGCTGGGTGAGGACTGGTGTGGGTGGCATCAGTGGTGTGGGTGGCATCGGTGGCATCAGTAGAACCAGTGGCAACGGTGGCATCCAATGAACCTGTGCCTGGACTGGGAAGGGCCGCTGCCTGTGCTGCTGGACCTCCTGGTAGCCATAGCCTTGGTAGGTGAGGGCCTGTGGAAAGCCTTGGAATGGGAGTGACATCACCTGAGGTGGAGGAGCAGACCTGGACTGGATGGGAGCAGGTTCATCTCGGTCTGGAGGGTTATGAAGCAGATCGGTGATCCTGTCCTTCACCACCTGGTACTGGGGTTCCGCCATGTCCATGAGGGTCTGGTTCACATAGGTGAGGAAGGGCTTGCGGTTGGAGGATGAGGAGTCGGTGTGTACCAGCTGAGAGAGGAGATCTACACTGCTCCTGATTGTGTCTCTTTTTTCCAGCAGGACAGTGTGGCTCTGCCCCTCCTGTCTGGCTCTCTGCCTTTCTGTAGAGGTGGAGCTGGGGGTAGATGTGGGTTGGGCTGTGGTGGAAGTGCCGTCTCCTTTCACCCACAGCACCAGGGGGTCCTCCACGTGCTCCGCCACAGGTACTACAGCTGTTGGGGGGGTCTCCGTCGTGGCACGCTCCACAGATACCTGCCTGGAGACAGGAGCTGACTCTCTGCCGGAAGAGGACTGGTTCTCAGCAGGCTGCCTGAGAGAGAGGGTTGTGAGAGGGGCTGCGCCTCGGTGGCGGATCTCACCCTCCAGGAAGCTGCACTTGGCTATGACATAGTTCTCTCTGTCCGTCAGCTTGACCGCGGCCTGGCCAGATTTCTTGAGGTGCAGCTTCCCGTACCAGGTGTGCATGTGCTTCCACCAGCCAAGGAGCACCTCCGAAGTGTAGCCCAGGCTCTCCGCCTTCTCTCTCCAAGCAGCCTGCTTCCTTTTGGTGTCCCTATAGAGCCTGTGCCCCTTCCGCCACAGATAGTCATTCTCTCTCAGCCACTCCAGCACCTCATCCTCATGTTTCTCTTCTATGGTGTGTTGCCTCCTCTCCTGTTCTCGCGTATGCCTCTTCCTCCCTTTGGCAGGACCACATGGGCCCTCATCAGAGGGGCTTCCAGGTTGTAGGGGCTGCTCCTCCACACCACCAGAAGCAGCAGCAGCAGCAGCAGCAGGACCAGCAGGACCAGGATCAGCAGCAGCAGCAGGAGAGTAAGCACCAGCAGCGCCAGCAGCACCAGGAGCACCAGCAGGACCAGGAGCATCAGCAGGACCAGCAGGACCAAGAGCACAAGCAGGATCAGGAGCACGAGCAGGACCAGCAGGACGAGGAGCAGCTTCAGCAGAGTAAGCACCAGCAGAAGCACCACCGCCAGAAGCAGCTTCAGCAGAGTAAGCACCAGCAGAAGCACCACTGCAATAAGCAGCATCATCAGCTCCTCCAGAAGCAGAAGCAGCAGAAGCCCCAGCCCCAGAAGAGTGAGCCCGTGCTGCAGAAGCAGAGTGAGGGCCAGGGGGTGGGAGGGTGGCCCTATCCCTCTTGCCAGGGCTGGCAGCAGATGGCTGAGGCTTTCTCTTCTTCCCCATGGTTGTGGGGTTGCTGGCTGGCAGGCAGGCTGGCAGGCAGGCAGGCAGGAAGACAGGCAGGCAGGCAGGCTGGAGAGCTGTGTCTGGAAGCAGGTCTTTCCTCTGAATGTTGACCTGCTTGGAAGCTGCTTCCCTTTATATCTGTGGGGCTGACGCAATGCATCCTCCCCGCATGCGCATTGAATGCTAGGCATCCGTTATGCATCCGCTAGGCTTCCGCTCTGCATCCGCTTCATCCGCTCAGCATCCACTCTGCATCCGCTGTATCCGTTCCGCGTCCACTTTGCTGCGCTCCCCCGGAAGCCTTGCGGATGTGCCATCCACTCCCATCTGCTTCCATCCACTAGGCTTCCATGGAGCATCCGCTTTCCATCTGCCCTACGTCCTCCCCCCGTCCGTTCCTTTCCGTGTTGTCCGTTCTGGTTGTGCAAATTCGGGGCACTTTTGAGAGCGGATAATAATGGATGGAACATTTTTCTCGTCCGCTGTGTCCTTTTTACAAATGTTTTGCATCCGTTGGGCAGTGTGACAGGGCCTTAAAATGATGGGTTTCATTTCTAGCCATTACAGCAAATAATAAGCAACATAATCATGAATTCATTTGACTCCTTTCTCTGTTCTTATCAGACGGCATCATCAATTAAGTCTTGTTTGGGTGAATACTATTAATGAATGATGTACTCAGAAGATTTCCCCTCTTTCCCCAACATCTTTAATCTTTTGCCCATTAGAGAGTCCACTGGAGTTAGGTGTCTAATAAATTCACACACACACACACATACAAATAATAAAAAGAACAGTGAGACATGAAAAGAGGCACATATTGGGATCTATGGCAACATCAACACTGAGGATCTTTAGGTGGTAGTTCACTATCACATGTAACTTTTGTGTCTTTTTGGATGTCTGTCCATCACTCCTTTCTTGAATCCATGCCATGGCTGTTTAGATGCAGATCAAAGGCAAAGAATTACCATGTTTCTATGGATCTGTAAAATAATCTTGGAATCTTTCAGGTTAATCAGTAATATATAAACAGCTGAAAAATGAATAAAGTGAATCATATTGCAGAAATTTTCCAGAACTTTAGAACTTTAACACAGCTGTTTCCTAGCCCTTCCTAAAAAAAAATGGCAAAAGATTGAACCTTGGGTTCATTGCTTCTAGAACACCAGTTTGTGGTTATATTTTGCAGAGGTCCACAGGAGTCTGGGACACAATGCATCCTGGCTCTTTTATTTGGTCACATCCTTCAACAGAAAACACCCCAGTATGTCAATTTTTAAAAAATATTTCCTTCATTTATAGAGGAAAACTATTCCACACTAATTATAATACCTGAACAGAGTATACAAAAAATGAACTTATTGGAAATGTTAAAGAAGAAACAAGGGAAACTCTGTTTTTTTATTTCAGCAATTTGTTGAAAGTCTCCAGACTGCAAGGGACAATATGAAGGTTTACACTATAAGAAAGAGCTCCTTCACAAGCAAGGCAGGACTTCCAGGTATTGGGAGAACTTGCGCCAGAAATGGACCACAGCATATTTTTCCAGGTTTACTGAACGGCATTTGTCAAGGTGACTCCTCCGTAATGTTTATGTGAGAATAACAAAACACTGGTTTTGGGAAAATATCAGACCACAAAAAAAGGCATTTCACATTATTGTAGACCCCTTTCCTTCATTAGACATATGATTCACTATAATGTCACTGGCACATTCCCTATGACTCCATTCACACGCTAGGCTGGGCCTAACATAGCAACAGTGGTTAATGGTAACCCTGATTGGAGGGTTTTTATTTATTTATTTATTTAGACTATTGGTGATGCCTGGACTAATCCCTGAAGGCTTTTTTTTGGGGGGGGGGTGCACGTTTTTTTGGTAGTGGTTTGCCATTGCCTAGAGCTAAGAGGACTGGCCCAAGATTCCCCTGTTGGCTTTGTATCGAAGAAAGGACTAGGACTCCTATTTTCCTGGCTTCTAGCTTAGTGCCTTAATTTCTACATTAGGGATGGGCACTATTGCCCCTTTACCACCTGTGGACTTCAACTCCCACAATTCATGAGCCAGCCATAGAGGTCCAGAGGTAATAAAAGGGCCAGAGATGCCCAGCCTGCTTTACACCAAAAAGATTCTCAACAAGGGCATTATTTCCTATTGATATGGACTGAAATACAAACCTAAACTAAATCTATAAACTACCTCTTTCCAGCGGCTCACGTAGAACACAGAACAATTATTTGCAACTCCTTAGATCAACCCAGAAACCCCATCCTTTCCTTCTTGTATGGCATTATTCCTTATCCACTGCAGCCCTTGGAGAAAGAACTCAAAAGTCTAACCCTGTTCACCAAAGGTTGCTTGTTTCAGCATGTGTTATCTAGCTGCTCTGGTTAGCCACAGCCTCAAAGGTTAATGACTTCATCATTAGCTTGGCTGGAACAGAAGTGTCTAGTCTAGTGAAGAGAAGGACCAGGGGAGACATGATTACAGTTTTCCACTATTTGAGGGGCTGCCACAGAGAGGAGGAAGGGGTCAAGCTATATTCTAAAGCACCTGAAGGCCAGAAAAGGAATAATGGGTGGTCAAACTGATCAAGAAGAGATTCAATCTGGAAATAAGGAGAAATTTCCTGACAGAGAGAACAATCAACCCATGGAACAAAAGTTGCCTTCAGAAGTTGTGGGATCTTCACGACTGGAAACTTTCAAGAAGAGATTGGACTGCCATTTGTCAGAAATGGTGTCGGGTCTCCCACTTGGGTGGTGATGGGGATTGGACTAGATGACCTACAAGGTCCCTTCCAACTCTGAATATCTGTTATATGTTTATCTCCATAGATAACAATACAAGTGGGAATAATAGGAAATATCACCCAAATGCTCCATTGAGTAGACAGCTGGGGAGGAGGAGCAGTATTCTTTACAAAGAGACAGCCACCTCCCTTTGATCAGTCTCTACCCTGCTTTAAAATACAATAGAAAGTATATGTAATTTTTGTTATTGTTGTCAAGCAATTTAGAAACCTGCTCAAGGCTAATTTCAAGCAAAGTGCCTTCACAAAGTCCTTTGCTTGAGGACTTCCTTGAACCACAGACTGGCTTTGAATAAGCCTCAAAGAAGCCTGACAATGGAAGAAAAAAATAATAACATAATACTTTTTAATTCATTTAAAATGCAGTGTGAACATTGATAAAGTAAGAGGAGATCATGCTCTCACAAACCATAGGTAAAGTACACATCAGGTATGCATTTCTTAGGTACCCCACATCTGGATTTCAAAAATCCAGAATATTGGGTGGCCCAAACTGTACTTCTTGGATTCCTTTGCTGTATCAAACAAACAGACAAACAAGCAAAAATCTAATTAAAGCTCAACTTGAAACCCTGGTTCATGCAATCCACTAGGACAATGTAGCTGTCATGCCCCTGGTGGAGACTGACTCTGAGGAAGAGGAGAAACAGCCAACAGGGAGTGGAGGTATGGCTCCAGAGGTGGTGGAGGACGTTGGGGAAGGGCAAAGGCTGGTTGAGCAATCAGAGAAGGACCTAGGTCCATCACCTATCCATCCTATGGCATGCAGGGAGGAGAGGATCAGGGTAAAACATGGTCTATTGGAAGGAGAGGGCCCTGATCCTTTTCATGGATTGCAGGTGTGAGATCTGCATAAGAAGTTGGACGTGCATGCTAACAGATGCTAGAGACAAATTAGTGTTTTAATCCTAAAGAAGGTTTATCTTGGTTTGGCATTCTTCCAATGGACTGTACCTGGTTATCTTCCTGAAGTTGGCAATTATCTATCCTGGTCTGTCGTGGAACTTTATTCAGTGTGGTTTGTTTTTGTTTTTTGCTTTGTTATCAGCTCTTTGAATTTGAACTGTGTTTCTTTTCTTTGAAATGTTATTTTGAAAATAGTTTACTCCTCCACTATGAACAATTAGGCACAGTGGCAAGATCCATTTGTGGCAGCTTGGCATCGTGAATTGGATGAGAATGGGAAATGAGAGACTCCTTGGGCATATATTGGGGACCTGTTGAAGTTCCCTGATCACATTTACATGCCTGGAGGTCCTCTTCATGGCCTTATTTTACGTCAATGTATGATAGTCCAGCGGCAGGACACTTTGGGGTGTTCAAAACACTGCATCTCATCTCAAGGACATTTTGGTGGCTGAGACTTAAGCATGATGTGTTGGGATATGTAGTGTCCTGCGGGATCTGTCAATAAGCCAAGGAGGCTCCTGGTGCACCCCCTGGTCTTTTGCTGTCATTACCCTTGCCAGAAACACCTTTGGGGAGCAGTTTCAATGGACTTCATCACTGAATTGCCACCATCGAAGGATGCTACATTTTGGTGGTGGTGGATATGTTGACTAAAATGGCCCACTTTATTCAGTGTGTGGGCCTTCCTACGGCCAGAATAATGGCCCAGTTGTTTATCTCCCATGTATTCCGGTTGCATGGGTTACCAGACTGAACAGTATCAGATCGGGGGGTACAATTTACGGCATGCTTCTGGCAGACCCTACTCATGAAATTGCAGGTTCAGGTGTGTCTGTCGTCTGACCATCACCCTGAAACTGATGGGGGGACAGAGAGAGTGAATGCTATTTTGGAGAAGTACATCCACTGTTTCAGCAATTCTCAACAAGACAATTGGGTGGAAGTGCTGCTGATGGCAGAATTTGCTACAACAATGCTCAACATGCATCCACCCGTGTATCCCTGTTCTTTGCCAACTATGGTTTTCATCCATGACTTTTTCCTTTAGCCCTGTCTGATTCCTCAGTTCTGGTAGTGGATACGTTCTTGCAAGAGTTAAAGTCATGCACCACATGGTCTGAGACCAACTAGAGAGAGCCAAGGAGGACCACAAATGCTTTGCAGATCAACATCATCGTGACATTCCACGGAGTAGGCGATCAGGTGTGGCTCTCTATTTGATACATACCGATGACACGGCCACTGAAAAAGCTCAATCACCGTTACTTGGGACCTTTTCCAGTTGAGGAGGTGATCAATCCTATGGCTTTTTGTCTCTCCCTGCCATGGACCATGTGCATCCATCCTCTTTTTCATCACTCCCTGTTAGTCCCAGTATCGGCTGACAGCCCACATAGATCAGCTCTACCACCACCAAGTCCGGTAGCCCCTCAGGGAGAGGTGGAGTATGAAATGGATAGCATCTGAGATTCACACCAGTTGTGGGGCCAATTTCAGTATTTGCTGGCATGGAAAGGTTATGGACCAGAGGACTTCACCTGGGTTGATGCCACTGATGTTCATGCTCTTCATTTGGTCCATGACTTCCACACTTGGTTTCCTCAATGTCTTCATCTGTCTGGTCCCGAGGAAGGGGGCCCTGCAGGTGGGGATAGTGTCATGCCTCTGGTGGAGACTGACTCTGAGGAAGAGGAGGAAAAACCAACAGGGAGTGGAAGTGTGGCTCCAGAGATGGTGGTGGAGGAGGCTGGGGAAGGGCAAAGGCTGGCTGAGCAATCAGAGGAGGACTCAGGCCCATTCCCTATCCATCCTAGGGCACGCAGGGAGGACAGGATCAGGGTAAAACATGGTCTACTTGGGAGGAGAGGGCCATGATTGTCTTCATGGGTTGCAGGTATGAGATCTGCATAAGAGGTTGGACCTGCATGCTAACAGATGCTGGAGACAAATTAGTGTTTTAATCCTAAAGAAGATTTATCTTGGTTGTTGGCGTTCTTCCAATGGACTGTACTTAGTTATCTTCCTGAAGTTGGCAATTATCTATCCTGGTCCGTCGTGGAACTTTATTCAGTGCAGTTTGTTTTTGTTTTTTGCTTCATTATCGGCTCTTTGAATTTGAAATGTATTTCTTTTCTTTGAAATGTTATTTTGAAAATAGTTTACTCCTCCATTATGAACAATTAAACAGTAAAGCCAAGCTGAAGGCATTAAAGGACTTTTATTTATGTTTTGGTTTTTGTTATATTTTTGATATATTCTGGGTCATCACAGAAGCTGAATTTCACAGTACATTGAATTATAGATTTGAGCCTTGTGGAAATTCAGTATTTGTTTCTTTATAACAAATAAAGATAAACATTTCCCCTGTCCAGTTGTGTACAACTCTCGGGGGCTGTACTCATTTCCATTTTCTATTTGAGGGAGCCAGCATTGTCCGCAAACACTTTTTGTGGTCATGTGGCCAGCATGAGTATGCACAGAGGCACATAGAACACATTCACACCAAAGTGGTACCTATTTATTTACTTGCATTTGCATGCTTTCAAACTGCTAGGTGGGCAGGAGCTGGAGCAAGAAATGGGAGCTCACCCCATCACACAATGCTTGGGTCTTGAACCTAGGTAGTCAGCCTTCCAGTTTACAAGCTCAGTGTCTTTAACCGCTGAACTACTGTGCCCAAATGGAATATGGTAAATCTGATCTGCGGCCTTGTATAACCATGTTGGGAATAAAATGAAATAGTTTGCCATTGCTTTCTTCATTTGTTCAAATTTCCTTTCCTCTCTAATCAACAGATGTGGCATTTTCCTGGTGATTTCTCCTCAGAATGCAGACCATATTCAATTCTACTTAGTTTCCTGAAATTTGCCAAATAGACAACAATTTTGCTAAGACCTCTGGTGAATCAAAGAAAGAAAAAAAAAGCGAAAACAAAACAAACAGTAGCTTTTGTACACTGTTTGTTTTGCCACCCAGCTAGGTTGGGAAGTGAGACTGTGCTTTGTCCCTTGTCTGAATGTCAGACAATCAAATGGCTGCAATATTGACATACCCAATTCTGTGTCTAAATTGCATCATTTACTTTTATCTTGAGGTACAGCTGGACAAAAAAGGAAGCAAAAAAGAAATGTAAAATGTAATGAAAATGAAAATGAAAATAAGAATAAATCCTTTCAGAGATCTATCAGAGATACTTGTGTCTTTGGACAGCACCGTGCTATTGATCCACAACAGTGGACTGCACTGAAATTCATCCATAGATGCACCCTAGAAGTCACAAGACTATCATGAACAATGTGAGGCTACCATGCAAATTATATCATTTGTGACACTTATGGCTGCCTCGGAAAATCTTTTTCACACTCTTTCTTCCTCTAGCAAACTTTTCATTGTGTTTGTTCAAGCTAATTTTGTTCAAGGCTGTGGTTGAGCAGTAGTTAGAATGCAATATTGCAGGCTAACTCTACCCACTGCCAGCAGCTCAATTCTCACCAACTCAAGGTTAACACAGCCTTCCAACTTTCCGACATCAGTAAAATGAGGACTCAAATTGTTGGGGGCAATGTCCAGACTCTGAAAACAGCTTAGAGAGGTCTGTAAAACACTGTGAAGTCTAAGTGCTATTGCTACTTTTTGCATGAAATAATTTCTCTCTGGATTCATATATATCTTTGCTACTTCCATCACTACAACAGTAGCATTTATTTTCAAATTAAGCATTTTCTCCTGGCTCAAGTCCCAAGCTCACTTTATTTGGCAGTAAGTAGTTTTCCATATGCAGGATGCCCTTATTGGCTAAATCCTGAAGCAGAAAGATCTTAGCCTGTTGGCCATGACAATTTCCTACTGTGTGGGCGTATGTTGGTGATGGCACAGGAGTTAGTCAAGTATAATTGGCTACAGATGGCTTTTGCCATAAAACCTTGCAGAACTGGTATTTTCCAGAACACTATCCAAGAGAGAGAAAAGAAAATTTAGAGCTACACCAGGTGAAGACAGGCTTACCTTGATTAATGTTAAATCCACCATAATTCCAATGCTAAGGATTAAGGGAAATAGATAAGTGGTAGAATTTTCAAACATGAGCATTTGCCATACTGTGCCTCTAAGGGAATCCTAAGATGCAGAGCAATTTATATACTATATTAAAGATAGATGAGTTTTTAAAGAAACCAAAAAAGAATTCTGTTTCTTGAGAAACTATATGTCATGGAAAGCATTACTCTACTTGTGTTTCCATTAAGACAATTTCTGAAGGAAGTAAAGCAATATATGGCTTCTGTGGTTCAATAGCTCTTCATTTTGAGAGAAGTATTTGGGGACATCTTGTTTTAGGTGCTTCAGCCAGGAAGTTGGTGTCCACAAGAATCCGGCAAGCAAGCAGTAACCCCCTAGGACAACATTTTGGAGAAGTACTGGAAGTTCTGGTATACTCATTTCACAATGAACGTTCGTTGTAGACCCTTAAAATGTGTTCTCTGCATATTGCTGTCTGCACTTCTTGTTCATCACCTATTTCTTCCCAATACTTTCCCCCTCAATTGCAATCAATCATTTAGGCTTAAAGATGAGCTTCCAGCTATATGACCCAAAGCATATGAGTTTCTTATATGAAATAGCAGGGTAATTGCTGAAGAGACAAGAATATTCTGCCTATTTTTCCTCCTGCCAACATATGGTTAGTGTAGTGATTGATCAATATCATCTGTGTGTAGAATAATAGGAAATCTTCTTGTCCAACTCCCTGCTTGAACAGGAGACTCTATACCATTTCAGACTAAGGATTTTCTAGCCTCTTTTTGAAAGCTACCAGTGATAGAGCACTAACAACTTCTGAAGGAAAGCTATTCCATTGGTTGATTGTCCTCACCATTAGGATTAATATCTATCTAATTAGTTCCCAATTAGATAGAGTCACTTAAATTAAAAATACATATCCATGTATGTGTAGTATGTATATATGTATGTATGTACACAGCCCTCCTGATATCTCCAGCCCAAATACACCCCAGCCACCCACATGAAACCTAGCTTCCTAATAAATGATAGCCGGCCAAGCTGCATAAAAGCCCCCAGTGCAGGAAACACAATGTTGCCAGCGAATCAAGACAAAAAAAATGCTACAAAACAGACAGAAGGTATTAGAAACACCAATCAAGCAGAACACAGCAAACTCCAAGTCCAATAAACACAGACCAAGACTCCTAACCAATCAGGATGAAGAAAAAAACATTCTCACATAGCGGTAGGCTAGCACCAAATTTAAAACAGAAACGGCTGTGAAAGCCTGACTCACAGATGAACCCAATACACGAGCCTGATGATGGCACATGAGATTCTGCTGAAACGTCACGACAACTTTAAAAGCACAACTATAATGATGTGGGAAAATACCCGAACAAAGCTGAATACCATACACATAAATACCCATGAAAACTTAAGAAAACATATATATATATGTATGTATGTATGTATGTATGTATGTATGTATGTATGTATGCTGTCCAGCTTCCTTTGGGTATTATCCCACGTCATTGTAGTTGTGCTTTTAAAATTGTAGCAACGTTTCAGCAGAATCTCATCTGCCATCATCAGGCTTCTATATTGAGTTCGTATGTGGGTCAGGCTATCACAGACGTTAGTTTTAAATTTGAGGGTAGCCTACTGTTGTCCCAGGATGGTTTTTTCTACATCCTGATTGGTTGGGAGTCTTGGTCTGTGTTTATTGGTCTTGGAGTTTGTTTGATTGATGTTTCTGGTTTCTTCTGTCTGTTTTGTGGCTTTGATTGGCTGGCAACACTCTGTTCCTGTGTTGGAGGCTTTCAGTGCAGCTTGGCTTCGTGTGAAAGGACGGCTGCTATCCATTAGGAAGCTAGGTTTCACCTGGGTGCCTGGTTGGGGTGTGTTTGAGCTGGAGGTATCAGGGGGAGTCTGTTTGTGCTCAGGTGTTTGCCTAGCTTGTGGTTTGAAGATCTTTCTATTTGAGAGTGTAGGCTTCCAAATGATTGACAATCTGGAGGAAACATCTCTTCTATTCATGCTTTCAGGTCTTGTTTCAATCTCTATGGCTCCTCTGATGATTCTGTGGCTGAGGTTTTCTATAGTGGCTAGGGTTTTGGTGCCATTGAAGTTGATGTTATGACCTGTGGCTTTCATGTGTTGG
>BLBF01020521.1:0-17384 GCA_015471245.1 Laticauda colubrina | reverse complement strand
TTATTTCACCTAAACCAGTTAGGGTAAACAATGTTATCCCTAACATTGGGTGTCATTGTTTTTTTTATAAATAAATAATTTCTGCAGTAAATGTTGTAGCGCATTGTTATCCAATACAAGGGGGCAGCAAAATGTTCTTTTTTTAAGAATCATACCATACTTCCTTTGCTTTTCAGTGATAGTGTTCTTTCTTTCTTTCCTTTTTTTCAGATAATACTTAATGACGGTTTACTTATATTAATAGGAGGAACATCCAAGGGATGTCACTTATTTAGTTAATATTCTATTATTAACTAAATAATAATTTATAATATAAAATATGGCAAATTGAATAGTTACCTATTCAATTTGCCATATTTTTCCAGGTATTTTGCTCTGATTTCTGTTTAAGTGAAAGGTAATGGATACTGATTTTGTTAGACCTATGCAAAGTAGTTTTTCTTTGCCTCAGTGAAACATTTCAGCAAAGGTTAGGGTTAGGGTTAGGGTTAGAGGTGGTGGAGCAAAACTGTTTGCTGATGAAGTCTTCTCTGCCACCTACTAGCTCTTTATCAGAAAAGGTTGAGAAGAAGATATGGAGGAGAATGTTGTTTTGCAAACCCCTATGAATCTCTTCTTGAATTGCAGAGGCCAGAAGAGAAGCTGCAGGGCAGTAAAGCAAAGTGACAAAGCAACATTGCTGATTGTTTTCCTTCTTACAGGTAGTCCTAGCTTAGCAACTGTAATTACAAATAGTCCTCAACTTACAACAGTTCACTTAATTTCAATGTTACAATAGCACTGAAAAAAGTCCCTTATGACTGTGTTTCACACTTACTTTGCAGCATCCCCATGGTCATGTGATCAAAATTCAGACGCTTGGCAACTGTCTCACATTTACGATGGTTGCATTGTCCCGGGTCATGTGATCATGCAACTTTCTGAGAAGCAAAGACAATGGGGAAATCAGATTCACTTAACAATTGTGTTATTAATTTAACAAATCGCTGTGATTCACGAAGCCAATGTGATGCAAAAAGTTGTAAAAGGGGGCAAAATTCACCTAAGAAATTTCTTACTTAGCAGCATAAATTTTGGGCTTAATTGTGGTTCTAAGTTGAGGACAACCTGTATAGAAATGGTCAAGAATGAATAAAAATAGAAATAATAAATTAGGATCAGCAACTTGGCTGCTAAGTGCTGTGGCTGCTAAGAAAAAAATTGCATGACCGTTGACAAGCTTATTTGTCGCCTTTGGTTGTTAAATAAAGAAATGTGGTCATTAAGCCAAGAAATCCTGCAAGGGCTACTTCCCTTTGTATTATCAACTCTGTCAAAAGTCAATTCAGAAGTGGGCAAATGGAGATCATGTAATCATGGATTGCTATGACAATCGTAAAAGCATACCGGTTGTGACATACACAATTGGCAATCATGTGACCATGGCATGCTGTGATGGCCGCAGTTGTAAAGATTGGTTGCAAAGTTTTGTGCTTTCTTCCACCTTTGTGCAACTTTAAATGGTTGCTGAACAAGTCAGCTGGTAAGTGAGGACTTCTTGTATAAGCAAGGGGAACAGATGACTTCATTGGTAGAATAGAGGTGTTGTGCTGGAAGCTTTATTGAAGTAAAGCACCACTTTGATGTTTGCACAGCCTGAAGTTTCCTAAGGGGGGAGCAGTTTACTTTTTCGAATTCACATCTCAGTTAAGCAATGCCCCTGAGTTTTTATGCATTCGTAAGAACATTCTGCAATATTTTGAATTATTTTTATCCGGTTGAGCTGATCTTATTTAACAAACGATTAGTCATATCATAACACTTTATCTTTGTCTGCATGCATAGTAGCAATTACAGTAATCTTAAATTATTTTGAAAAATTTCTATAAAATTCCCCCTTTTATTAGTCCCTCTTTAGCTAAGATTTCTGATGCCAGTTCAGGGCCACTTCAGTTTTCTAATTCAATCCTAGGGGAAATCTAATTAGTAAACATCAATATCAAGTTATATTTAATGATTGGGTTATAGAGAATGTTTACTCGGTCTTCCTATCAATTCACAATTCCCGCTGCCTATTTTTCTTTCATCAGAAATACACATTGGAAGGAATAAAGCAATAGAGTCAGGCACAACAGACATTCAAAGAGTGACAAATATAGGGAAGAGTGCTTTTATTAATTCCTATTGTTCTTTTTCTTTATATTACTGGAAATAGATACATTAGGTCAGGTTCCTGTGCCTTTTCTTTTACAGTGACTTACCTATTATACCAATATCAGTGTATTTTCACATAACTCGCAGATATCAGGATGAAAAGAGTCAGTAGGGGCTGCAGGATGTTTGCAACTGTATTTGCAAAAATGCATCTTGTAAACATTTAAAGTTTTTGTGCAAGTAATTACAAATACCTTTGGGTTTCTCAGTGACTAATAAAGCTAGCATGAAAAGAAGTACTTTCAGCCTCCTAACAATATAACTTCAAAATAACAGATGCCCGGGCAGGTGTTAAATTTTTATATCAGACATAAAAGATTTTGTGAAATACACACATGTAGTTTAATTAGCTATTTTCATCTTTGTAATCAGGGTTCTTCTTTTCTAGTCTTTTCACCACAAAGCCTCCTATTCTGGGGGCAACTCTACAAAGAGACTTACAGCTGTGCTGTTATCATTGGTATCATTATTGTAAATATAATAAAGGCATTTTACAAAAAAAAAAAAAAAAAGAGGAAAAAGCAACCTCATTCTGAAAAGCACAGCTGTGAGGTCCATATCTCAAATTTCCCTGTCATGCAGATAAATAACATAGACTGTCAATTAAGTGGGAGTCTTTGTAAGAGGCTCACATTAAAAGAAGATAACGATAAATCATTTGCAAGGATTAATATTTAAATATTTAGAGCTACCTCTATTTCAGTAGCAATTTGTTTTCTTAACAAAATATATATATACCTATACATAAACACACACACGCATTTATTTATTTAGTGCAAGGTTAATTTTTAAAAGCTTTTTTTCCCCCCTGAATGGCAGTAACTGAAAACATAGGTACTATAATTTTCATAGGGTGTAATTAGAAAATTAGCCCTCCAGAGGAAAATGGCAAAAGCATAAAAATGAAAAGTAAAAATATGTATGCATTTAAATTGATTTGCTGACTCTCGATAATGACCAGAACAGTTGCAGATTTTAGAGGGGAAAGCACTATTTTCTGACTGCATGACTGAAAATGGAAATGCATTAAGGTTTCAGAGATGAGATTCTCTCAGAACATCTAAAGGAAGGAGGCTCTGAGGAAATTTTGAACTTCCTTATGCTGTACCCTGGCAACTTCATGTGCAAAGTCTCTTCTGACCACAGGACATAGGGACAGAAGATCACGGGCATCTGTAACTAGCTGCAATGTTGTGGAGCCAAAAGAAGAGGAAGACAAGTCTTGCAGTTGTAAGGAAAGCTCATTGGTGCAACTGAAAGAGTTATCTGTATTGAGTAGTGACCTTCAGAAAATTAGCTACTATCAAGCAAAACAGTGCTGTTGGGAGAAAGCTCTTTATATCCCCGACTTTCAGTTTTAGTATTTGGTGGGGGGTTGAAGGTTTTGCAGTAGTGAATTCATTTCTAAGTTGATCTGGATCAACAGGTATCCCAGCTTACTTAACAGATCTTTAAGAAGACAGGAAATCATTAGTTTTGGCTGGTTTATCTGCTATTCTGACTCTGTGATAGGAATCATTGTTATCACACTCTTCAAATATAGAAACCAAATATGCTACAATTACTTATTGGAGTGTTTGATATCTTTTGGTGTGTGTATATGTGTGTACGTGCAAAAATATTTGGGAAGATATGGTTTTAACAGAACTGGCAATGGAAGCAACAAGTATAAATAGTTTATACCAACTGTAGCTGTCTAAAAGAAATTAGGATGAGTTAAACTGGTGAATTGTGACATTTGTCGCAAGTGTAATGTATATTATCATGTCAAATTTTGTGACACTATTCTGTTGGCAAATTAGTTATAACTTTGATAACAATTTTTTGTGTGTGTCATACCTTTCTCCTACACTGTTACTACAAGTTTCATATTTAGTACACTGTATAAAATGCTGTGAACTTTATGGATTATACTAGCATTTTAACACCCTACTTTTCCTTTCAAATTTTGCTAAATAAAATTGAAAAAAACAATACTTGAAAAAGGCAGTTAAAGCCCTTGTCACACTGCCCAACGGATGCAAAAAGGACACAGCAGACGAGCAAAATGTTCCATCCGTTGTTATCCGCTCTCAAAAGGAGCAAAAATTTGCATAACTGGAGTGGATAACACGGATGCAGGGAGGACGCAGGGCGGATGCAAAACGGATGCGGAACGGAAGCCCAGCGGATGGAAGCGGATGAGAGCGGATGGCGCATCCGCTAGGCTTCCGGGGGACCTCAGCAAATCAAACGCGGAATGGATACAGCGGATGCAGAGCGGACATCGAACGGATGAAGCGGATGCACAGCGGAAGCCTAGCGGATGCACAGCAGAAGCATAATGGATGCCTGGCGTTAATTGCACATCCGGGGAGGATGCATTGCGTCAGCCCCGCAGATATAACGGAAGCAGCTCGAAAGCAGGTCGCCATTCAGAGGAAAGACTTGCTGCCAGAAGGATTGGCTGCCTTGCCTGCCCTGCCTGTATGTCTGCCTGCCAGCCTTGCTGCCAGCCTTGCTACCAGCCTTGGTGCCAGCATTGCTGCCACCTCCCTGCCAGCCTTGCTGCCAGCCTCCCTGCCAGCCTTGCTGCCAGCCTGCCTGCAAGCCTGGCTGCCAGCCAGCCAGTCTGCCTGCCAGCCTTGGTTCTTGTCTGCTTGCCAGCCTTGGTGCCTGCCTGCCTGTCAGCCTTCCTGCCAGCCTTGGTGCCTGCCTCCCTGCCAGCCTTGGTGCCAGCCTTGGTGCCTGCCTTGGTGCCTGCCTGCCTGCCTGCCAGCCTTCCTGCCAGCCTTGGTGCCTGCCTTCCTGCCAGCCTTGGTACCTGCCTGCCAGCCTGCCAGCCTTCCTGCAAGCCTTGGTGCCTGCCTCCCTGCCAGCCTTGGTGCCTGCCTGCCTGCAAGCCTTGGTGCCTGCCTTAGTGCCAGCCTCCCTGCCAGGCTTCCTGCCAGCCTTGGTTCCTGCCAGCCTCCCTGCTAGCCAGCAACCCCACAACCATGCGGAAGTACAGCAAGCCTCAGCCATTTGCTGCCAGCCCTGGCAAGAGGGACAGGGCTACCATCCTGCCCCCTGGCCCTCACTCTGGTTCTGCTGGGGCTTCTGCAGCACGGGCTCGCTCTTCTGGGGCTGGGGCTTCTGCTGCTTCTGCTTCTGGAGGAGCTGATGACAAGCACTCCAGCACCAGCCACCTCCACAGCACCTGGACCCTTCACCCCTGAGACTGAGCGACCAAGAGGAGTGCCAGAGACTCATTTTTGTCTTATAGCTTGTTGTTAATAAAGTCTATTTTTGATTCACACACTTGCTTCATTTCTTTTTTTTAATAAAGTCTTGCTGGAAACTTTTAGAAATGGCTTAAGCCTTTGCATGCTTGTGGGATGGGTAAGGATAGCTTTGGAATGGGTTAGGATACCTGTGGAATGGGTAATAGCTGTGGGATGGGTTAGGATAGCAGTGGGATAGATAAACCTCCAGTGCAAGCATTGTGGGAATGTATGGTCCACCCTCCCAGGTGCCACACCTATGGCCCTTTATTATCAATAATAATGTAATAATTATCCACACATGTCAACATAAACACAACTCTTTATTAAACGCCCTGTTCATTGTAGTCCAACCAAACATACATGGCCCAATCTCATCCGTGTGATGAGACAGGCTGAAGGAAGCATCCATTAAGCATCTACCATCCTGTCTTGTCACTCTACTGCTCCAGCTGGGGAGTTGCACCATTGTCTCAGGAGGTTGCGCTGCTTCTTCGCTTCATGTTAGGCTCTGTTGGGGCCTTGCACATCCTCAGTGTCGATCAGGTTTCGCCCTTGCCTCCATTCCCCAGGCTCCATGTCCCCATTGCCTTGTTGGAGGTCCACGAGCCTGTTCTGCAAGACTGGGTAGCGGGTGTGCATGAGATTGTGCAGGATGCAGCAAGATTCCATGATCCTCCTCACGGTGTCTGGGCTATGCTGCATGGTAATGAGAAGTACCTGGAACCTGTTGGCCAGGATACCAAAGGCGTTCTCCACCACCCGCCTTGTCCTGGACAGCCTGTAGTTGAAGATCCTCTCTTCATGGGTGAGGAGTCTGGAGGTGTAGGGCTTCATGAGGTAGGTTGTGAGGGAGAAGGCGTCATCCCCCACGATGAAGTAGGGCACATCTTGTGTGTCGTTGGGCAGGGGTTCTGGATCTGGGAAGCCCACGATGAGGTTGCCTTCCAGCTCCTCCTTGAGGTGACTGGCATTGTATACCTGGGCATCTGAACATGAGCCATTGCCTGAAGCATCGATGTACATGAACTTGTAGTCAGCACTGACCATGGCAAAGAGGATGATGCTGAAGAAGCCCTTGGAGTTGAAATAAGTGGGCCCCGACTTGGCTGCAGCTTTGCAGGCCACGTGCTTGCCATCTATTTCTCCAATGGTGTGTGGTAAGTTCCACTTCTGATACCACTGCTCTGCAACTTTCCTCCATCCTTCTTCAGTGGAGGGGTACTGGAGGAGCTCCTCCATGTATTCTTCGATGATGGCCTGCACCACTTCTCTGACCACAATGCTGATGGTGTTGGATGGCACCCTCCAGCCGTATTGCATGCTCCTGTAGGAGGTCTCTGAGGCCAGGTGGTGCAGAGTGAGTGCCACCTTGAGCCCAGGTTCCAGGCTGGGCCGGAAGCTGGTGTTTGCCTTGGTCAACCTGGGTGTCAGCCGCTGCACAAGTTCATCAAACATGGCTGGAGGCATCCTCATGAAGTTCTGGAATGCCCGAGTGTCTTCGTTCCTGAGCTCCACCATCAGCTTGTTGTACAGTCCGTCCTCTGATCTTCTGGTGAACCATCTTCGGATCCAGACTCTTTTTGTGTGGCTCCTTTTCTTCTCGCAGTAGAGTTCACAGAGCCTGCAGATGGCTTCGCACTGTTGCAGAATGATGGTGGCTGCCGAAAGGACTTTGTTACAATCCACGGTGGACATGACTGGATGCTGTGGAAGAGGAAGAGCCAGATGAAGGCTGCAGAGGTCTGCACCGCTGGGCTGCTATTCTGAAAGTGAGATGCAGGCGAGTTGCTCTCCCTTTTTATAGGCAGTATAGGTTTTCCACTAGGCATCCTCTAGGCATCCTCTAGACATCCTTAATATCCGAGATAGGTCCCCTCTGCGAATGTTTTTTCCGTTTTAAACGCTTTGTTTCCGTGCTGCATCCGTTCTGCATCCGTTCTGCATCTGTTCTGCATCCGTTCTGCCTCCGTTACGCTTCCTCCCTGATTCCGGGTGGATGGAGTTCCATGGATGCCTAGCGGATGCCTAGTGGATATAGCGGATGCGTAACGGATGCGTAGTGGATGCAGAACAGACGAACTGGATACATTTTCCGCGCAAAAGTTTTGGGCAGCCCAAAACTTTTGGAGCGGATGAAATGTCCATAAACGGATGCTGGACGGATAGAGAGGAAGCCAAACGGAGGCAGTGAGTACATCGCGTTTTCGAACGGATGGCAAGGTTTTTTGTCCGTTTTACATCCTCTTTGCATCCGTTGGTTCAGTGTGACATGGGCTTAAGTAACATTTCAGTTATAGCCATCAAAATGTCCAAATTATTTAGTTTGCCTTCATGCTCTCCAAACACTCTATTATATAAAAGCCATGGAACAGATCAAGAAGCAACAACAAAAGGAGCTAAAAAATAAAACAAGGAAACCAGATCACAAAATGATTCTTTTACAAAGAAGTAAGGACCATTCCCTATTTATAACAAGATGTTGTTGTTTTAAATCCAAACACCACCTCTTTTCCTTCAGATAGTCTGCCAAGAAAAAATAGAATGAAGAAGTAATTGAAGAGTAACATGAAATAAGTAAACCAAAAAAGGTTGACTTTGTTAACATAAATATATTCATATAAATAATTGAAAAGATAATGATGTAAGTTCAATGATGATGATGGCAACTTTAAGCATGGTGAGTGATAAATGTTATTTTGGAAAATAAATTATAAGATCTCAGCCGTCCAGGATTTGATAAGCTATAGGATGGGAATACAAATGGTTGATATTCGTAAGATTGTCTTACCTTTGTTTTTGTTTTTGTTATTGTTGTTTTGTTTTGTTTTTTGCTTCAGCAAGAGGTGGGATCTGATTTGCATTGATGTTTAGTTGTACTGACCTATTTAACTTCCATCTCTTATCTTATTGCTATTCAATATTTACTCAATTTGCACTGTGTACATCCAAAATCATGTAACATTTTGCCTCTTTCTGCAAGATAGAAAAAAAAAATCTGTTGGTATTATGTCTGTTCTGCTGTTCAGTATTGCCTGATACTTTAAGTTCTTTATTTCTGGATTTCATCCAAATAACAGATCTGAAAGAAATAGCAGTGGTGTTTTGTGTTTCGCTAAAATATTCTTACTTATCAAGATCTTCAAGTTGAGCAGTCTTTTAAAAATATTGGCCTGAAGGCACTCCTCCTTAGTTATACTTATTGTCTAACAGGAGAAATGAAGATTTAACTGTCTGTGTTCTTCAGTGTGTTTAAATTTATGGGCACTTTCCACCTTTATAGGAAATTTCCCATATTCTTGCCCAAACAAACTAAAAAACCATGGAAAGCCACATGTAGCTTTATCTTAAGAGCCAGAAGCTAATATCCTTTCTTGGAACAATAAAAAATAAATAATCAATTTGTTATATCCTCAAGCTCAATGTTCCACTTTCAGTAGACAATAGATTAAATACATCAACAAAGGTTTAGATCTATAATGTCCAACTATACACAGATATTTAGTGTATTAATTAAAATTGGGAAAATCCAACTTTGAATTAGAAATTGTGGTGAATTTCATGAGTGTTATGTATTCTGGATATCAATCTCACTTCAAGGACCTTCTAGAACAGAGGTGTCAAACTGTATTTCTTCAAGGGCCAGATCAGCATTGTTATTCCCCATGGGCCGGCGGGGGGTGGGAAACGGCGGGAGATGGGATGGACACCTCCTACAACACCCTGCCATCCAAAATGGGCCATTGGGGCAGGGACTCATGGGGCCTCTGTGGGGCCTGTTTTTGGCTAGCAGAGTGCTGATGGAAGCTAGACAGGCAAAAACATGGGCCGCACAGGGGCCTCGCAGTGCTTCTAGGCAGCCTACTTTTGGCCATCAGAGTGCTGCAGGAGGCCGTGGAGGCCAAAAATAGGCTGTGGGGGCCTTCACATGGCCCGTTTTGACTGACAGAGGCACCGCGGGCTGGTCATTTGACATTTCCAGGCTGGGGCTGTGGGACAGATTTAAGCACCCCACAGATCTTGAGTTTAACACCCCTGATCTAGAACAACAGGATCAGTTCAGGAGATATTTTATTACACAGAACTATTATTGATATTCATTTATTATGTATTTAGTTATTATTAAATGATTATTCTTTTAGATTAAATATATTATAGAGTTTTAAGTTGCCATACATGGCAGACAGAGTTTCTTTAGTATTAAAATTAGACACTCAACAATTCACTATGAAAGTTGCTAAAGTTGCCTACATCTAAACAAAAGATTAGATCAGTGAGACTAAACCTTTTGTGAAACATTCCAAAAATGCCTAATTTGACTCTGCTGGAAAATCACAACCAATGTGGTGACACATATGTCATGGGTTTGATATCACCAGGTAAGATAAAGAAAGTTCTAATTCTGTTTTTGAAGAACAAAGCATTCATGAAATAATTTATCAGTTTTACTCCTTCCCCCACTGAAATCTCAAGGATTTTGGTAGCTTCTTAGTTTTGACAACAACAAAAAAGAACAATTAAATTGCCACTAATTTCAGCCCTTCGCAAGAACCATTTCTCATTATCACTCTGTGTGATTAAGCAAATAGTCTCCTGGGTGTAGATGTCAGGACCTAAGAACATTTCTAGGCAAACCTTGAGTTCCACCAGAGAGTTTTAGTTCTTCTATTATCACTGATGCCTGAAAGAAAAATGTTTTCAAATACTCCCAGGAATATGCAAACTCTCATCCGTCATGGTTGTAGTAACCTGTTTGGTTCTTTGTTTAATTGATCCCAATGATCAATGCTCACTTTCCACTCTCTCACATTAGGAAAATAAAAATCTAATACTAAGATGCATGTTAGGAAGAAACTTTCCAGGCGAAGATTTTTTCTCATGTTCTAATTTTGATGGGGGAATTCTTACAAGCAAACTATTAAACAGCTTTTTTTTATGAATAAAAGTTCACATATTTTATTTCCCTCTCTTCCATTTCTCTCCCCAAAATCAAAAGTGATACAATCCAGCAACACCTAGGAAACATATTCATACAAAAGTAGAGTATGGCTGTTTTCACATATAATACAAAATCATATGATTTGTCTGATTTTGTGGTGGTATATTGTGGGAACTCAACAGTTCTGATTAGCAAATTATAATTGGAGCTTCAGATACTTTGAAAAATAGCTTGAACCCCCTCCTCTCTGTAGCAGCCCTCAAGTATCGGAACACTACTATCATGTCTCCCCTGGTCCTTCTCTTCACTAGACTAGCCATGCCCAGTTCCTGCAATCATTCATCATATGTTTTAGCCTCCAGTCCCTTAATCATCTTGGTTGCATTTCTCAATTCTATGCTAAATTCTATGCTTGACTCGATTTTTGGCAACAACTTCCCTGAAGGACTCTTTACTCTCAACTAGCAAACATTTTGAGCAATGAAACATAGCTTTGTATTGAGAGACCATATGTGGAAATAAAGAACTCACAGGTGTGCAGTTTATTGCATTACCACTATTGTGCATCATTGGCATTCTTTGTATTATGAATTTGTGAAGTTATTTGTCTGTCTTATAGCTGGTGGTGAAGGAGAGTCGTACTGAATATATATAAGGTCTGGATTCTGGTCTGTTTAATCCTAGCCAAATAGTCCATCAAAGTCATTTCTGATTTTGGGGGGGAAATTAGAATACATCCTTCAAAATGACCAGCCACTTTTCAATGATTTAGCTGCATTCTCCTGCTATGACTGTTCTATTGTATCTGTGGTCTTTCTATTAACTATTTGATTATTGCTACATAGAAAAAAATATACATAAAGCAACTCTGCTTTTCCTTTTGTCTTACAAGCGTAAGGATGCAGATAAGAGGGGTTAAAGGAAAGAGTGTTAAATCAGTGGTGGGATTTATTTATTTTTTTACTCGCAGTTCTGTGGGCATGGCTTGGTGGGCATGGCAGGGGAAGGATACTGTAAAATCTCCAATCAGAGGTGGTATTCAGCAACATCTGACCAGTTCTGGAGAACCGGTAGCAGAAATGTTGAGTAGTTCAGAGAACCGGCAAATACCACCTCTGTGTTAAATATAAAAGAAATATCTCCTCATTTGCAAAAGCCCTATTTTGATGTAATGATGGAGTGTGCTAAACTAAGAATGTCTCCAGAAATTCCCTTATCTTCTTTAGGTTTTGAAGCTGAGATGCAGTGTTTTTACATTGGTTATTGAGTAATCACAGTTACTCTGTTACTGAACTGTAAAGTATGGTTTTAAAGTCATAATGGCTTTATTCACACACACACACATACAGAGAGAGAGACAGAGAGAGAAAGAAAGAAAAACACAAGCTATAATGCAAAGCAATCTATGACAATTTTCTATCTTGTCTCTTGTAAATAAAGCTATATACAAAATTGTTGAATGTAAATATTTAAGAGCCAGTCAAGGATAACTGTCATGTAGCATTAAGAAATAATATTATATGGGGATACCATTCTTTAAATAGGATCCCCTTATTACAATAAAGGTTGTATTAAAAAAAATAATAGTTCACTTTTTAAAAATATTAGACATAAAATTATATCCTGAAGATGAAACTTTAATTTAACTATGTGAATCATTTCCTTTCAAATTTTCATAAAACAAAAGAAGGTACTGCTAGTTTTCAGACTTAAAAAGGTATACACAAAGTCCAAATTGCCATGGGAAGATTATGTTTTCCATTGTTCTATTTTGTTCTTGGTTTTATATTGTAATTTTTTATATTTAAGCACTTTACGATTTTAACCTTTGCTTCATGAAAAACAGCCAGTAAATAAATGAACTCTGGATTTTAACAAGACAACTAATATATGATAGCAAAGATTTAGCATTTCTGTGTCTCTAAATGGTTGTCTTGTTTTGGATTAATATATTATCACATTTGGGTTTTTTTCAATATTTTTTCTTGCTGAATATGTTTATATGCACAAAGAGTCAACTGTGATTCTTTTGATGGAGTTATTTCATGGAGACAGTTCTTTGGATCTAATATAAAAGTGCCGCTTTTTTAAAGCTAAAATAAAATGTTTTCTTCAAAATGTGGTTTTATTTTTTTTTCAGGATTGCTAGACACATTTACCTCCATAGTTTTTACTGAATGCAAAGTAACTTTCACTTTCATGAATCAAACCAGAATAGCCAACAATTGTGGGCCAAATTTTGTATTGATATGTGTATCTCTTTAATATGTATTACCAATATCACTATCAATCAATTCTTTCAAAAAGAGATATAAAGTATTATATCTGCTATAAAGAGATATAAAGTATTATATTAACTGTAAAGTTAAATTGTTTGTGGATTAAAGTCTCCTTTTAAGAACTAGAAATTCAAAATTTGGTTGAATGTTGAGTATATTTTCCATAATGCACTTGTGTAAATGTGATGTTATCTTTTTCACTTAAATATATAATTAAAAATACAATAAATAGTGTCAGGATCAGTGGTGGATTTTACTACCAGTTCTGTGGGCGTAGTTTGGTGGGCATGGCTTGGTGGGCAAAGGATACTACAAAGGATACTACAAAATCTCCATTCTCATCCCACTCCAGGGGAAAGATACTGTAAAATCCCCATTCCCTCCCCACATCTGGGGCAAAGTTACTGCAAAATCCCATTCCCTCTCCGTCCCACTAACCTGCTTTCCAGCTCTGTTCTCCTGTGCAGGGCAACAAAAGAAGATCCAGCTGATCAGCGAGGACTCAGGAGGCAGAGAATAGATGGGGGCAGGGCTAGTCAGAGGTGATATTTGCTGGTTCTCCAAACTACTCAAAATTTCCTCTACTGGTTCTCCAGAACTGGTCAAGAACATGCTAAATACCACTTCTGGTCAGAATAATGCATAGATGTTGAGAATATAGTATTGAATGATATATCTATTCATGCTGAATATGTATTGTTTTCTAAACTGTGCTTTATCAAAGTAATCAAACAAAATTGGTAGTTGCTTCACTATTTTCAAGTGAACACATTTTTTTTGGTAGGTTGACTGGCATGAATCTACCTTCACCTGTTATCAGCAGTAAAAACTGGTTACGGCTCCATTTCACTTCTGACAGTAATCATAGACGGAAAGGATTTAATGCTCAGTTCCAAGGTAAGAATTACATAGAACTCTATCAGGAGAAAGAATCTGTTTTTCTAAACCTGATAAAATAAATGTTGAGACTGAAATGCTTTCCTTTGTAGCTATCCACCTGGGAAATAAACAGATCCTTGCAAACATGGACAACCGACAACCCTTCTCACTCCAAAAGTGGAATCCAGTTGAGATTTGTTTAAGACCCCTGGGATTTCTGCAGTATTTCTTTTAAAAATTAATCCCTGTGACATAGCCATTATGTCCTTTTTTGGCCTTTTTGTGTGAAGCTTGCAAACCTCTTGCCAAATCATAGAGGTACAAGGCATAAATGGTTAGAACGAAGTCTCTTCAGATAAAACATTGTTTCTTATTTTTCCAAATTTCCTCCTTATTATTGACAGCAAGAATAATGTTTGTTTCTATTTCTTCCCTCTACATGAGAAAGAATTGGAAATCTGAACTCAGTCAATAGGACAATGACTTGGTGCTTTTGATTTCTTTATTCCATTTATCTCTGCTGAAATACAAAATAAACTTAATAAAATGTGGTGTATTATGGAAATAAAGTTTATGAAGACTGATATAAAATGACAAATTCCATACCATTTATGTGAAAGACTTTAAAATGCATGTAGATGACTGAACAATAGCAGATTAAGCAAGATATTAAACTGAGAAATAGAGATCCTGTTTTGCTTTATATACCAAAATAAATTGATTTCAGGAATTAGATAATTTCCCATGAATTACTTGACATTTCAAACCACTATTCTAAAAATTATTTTTTAAAAAAAGTGTAAAAAAGCCAGTAGTTGGCATCAAAATAGCTGATTTGGAGGATTGAGAACTGACAATGAGGAAGCTGGAACAGATACTGAAATGTGAAAATGGCCTGAATAAGAGGATTTGGATTCCAATTATTTGGATTTAAAAAAAAATATGCTACATATTTTATATTATGAACAGGTTTATGCATCTTACTAAAATCATGGCTTAAGCAAGATGTCAGGATCTGATATTCACTCCCATTCAAATCATAAGTCTCTAGCCACATCTCTCAAAGTAAAAAAGATTGCTTTATTAGGAGTTGACATGTCGGCGTTTCCCAGTTGCAGCCGACTCTGATACATTATTCATTTAACCCTTGACCCTGGTCTTCCCTCCACCACCTGAATGTATATTCTCCAATGAGACACAACCATAGCCAAGAGTCATCAATCATGCTCTCCAGTAATAATTTTGCACGCCAGAAGCTTCAGCTGCCAAAGCAATTATTTGAAGCATTTGAGGAATGCACTGCTTTCCCCCACTCCCTTTCTGCTGGCAACCAAAAAGACTAAAGAATATTTTTTTTTAGTTGACACAAGATTTATTGAATAGACTGCAGTTGGGTTGCTTCATACACAATAATGTCCTAAACCATGGTTGACAATATAAAACATCTGAATAATGGATCAATGTAAAAGGAACAAGCCACATATCATGATGCAGAAACCAAACTGAACCAAATACAGATAGTCCTCAACTTACACTCACAATTGAACTCAAAATTTCTGTTGCGATATGAGATGGGTGTAAAGTCAGTCTTGCCCCATTTTACATCCTTTCTTTCCACAATTGTTAAGTGAATCACTGCAGTTGTTAAGTTAGTGACACAGTTGTTAAATGAATCTGGCTTTCCCACTGACATTGCTTCTGAGAAGGTCGCAAAAGTTAATCGCATGACCCTGGAACACTACAACTGCTGTAAATATGAGATTGCTTTTAAATTTTGGTCATGTGACCATGCAATTGCCTCAGTGAGTAAAAGAATGAAAAACATTCATGGCACTTTTTTCAGTATCATCATAATTTCAAACGGCCACTAAATGAATGGTTGTAAGTTGAGGACTACCTGTAATTACAGTGACTTTTCATTATATTGGGGAATATGAGTTCAATACTTTCGTTCTTCATGTAGATCTACAATATGCAAGCAGAGGTTTTATGGACTTTCCTCAACAGAGAAATTTATTTCTCAGAATCAACTTTTGTGATTAATTTAGTGAGAAAATTAGAAAAAAAACAAATGCTTCCATAGATAGTTTCAAAATGTCTATAATTCCAACTTTAAAAAAAAAAAAAGTCAACTTTTTTAAACAAGATTCCAATTTTGTTTACATAGGAAGTAGCTCCTGGACTTTATGCTCGAAACAAGAAAATTTAACCTGCCTTTTTTCTTTCTGAAATCTACAACTTAAATGCAGGAAAAAAAAACCTTTTAAAAACCACAATCATGTTTTATTGTAAGTTAAAAACACATTTTCTTCCAAAACTTTTGATGCATACTTTTTTCTTTCTCTGAAATTTAAATTCATCTTCATGTTTTTTACAGTTTAATTGGAAAATCATAAGTGAGCACAGGTTTTTTTTCTCTGAAAAAGGACAAAATTTAGTTTTAAAAAAAAAACTCAAGTTTTTTTTCTGTGTGCATAAAGCCCCTGTCACACTGCCCAACGGATGCAAAACGTTAATAAAAAGGACACAACGGACGAGAAAAATGTTCCATCCGTTGTTATCCACTCTCAGGAGGGTCGAAAATTTGCATAACCGGAGCGGATAACAAAGAAAGGAAAGGACGCGGGGAGGACGCAGGGCGGATGGAAAGCGGATGCGGAACGGAAGCCCAGCGGATGGAAGCGGATGGGAGCAGATGGCACATCCGCTAGGCTTTCAGGGGACCTCAGCAAAGCGGATGCGGAATGGATACAGCGGATGCACAGCGGACGCCGAGGGGATGAAGAGTTGCCACCTTGAGCCCAGGTTCCAGGCTGGGCCGGAGGTTGGTGTTTGCCTTGGTCAACCTGGGTGTCAGCCGCTGCACAACTTCGTCAAACATGGCTGAAGGCATCCTCATGAAGTTCTGGAATGCCCAAGTGTCTTCGTTCCTGAGCTCCACCATCAGCTTGTTGTACAGTCCGTACTCTGCTCTTCTGTCGAACCATCTTTGGATCCAGACTCTTTTTGGGTGGCTCCTTTTCTTCTCGCAGTGGAGTTCACAGAGCCTGCAGATGGCTTCACACTGTTATAGAAGGATGGTGGCTGCCAAAAGGACTTTGTTACGATCCACGGTGGACATGACTGGATGTTGTGGAAGAGGAAGAGTCAGATGAAGGCTGCAGAGGTCTGCACTGCTGGGCTGCTGTTCTGAAAGTAAGATCCAGATGAGTTGCTCTCCCTTTTTATAGGCAGTATAGGTGTCCCTTTGCATCCTCTAGGCATCCTCTAGACATCTTTAATATCCGAGATAGGTCCACTCTGCGAAGGTTTTTTCCATTTTAAATGCTTTGTTTCCGTGCTGCATCTGCTAGGCATCCGTTCTGCATCCGTTCCGCGTCCGTTCCGCTTCCTCCCTGTATCCAAGCAGATGCGAGTTGCGCGGATGCAGAACGGATGCCTAGCGGATATAGCGGATGGGTAACAGATGCAGAACGGATGCCTAGCGGATGCCTAGCAGTTGCAGAACGGACGAATTGGATACATTTTCCATGCAAAAGTTTTGAGAAGCTCAAAACTTTCTGAGCGGATGAAACATCCATAAACGGATGCTGGACGGATAAAGAGGAAGAAAAATGGAGGCAGTGAGCACAGAACGGATACATCGCGTTAACCAATGGTTGGCAAGCTTTTTTGTCCGTTTTACATCCTCTTTGCATCCGTTGGTGCAGTGTGACAGGGGCTTAAGGTTTAATTATAGATCTGCAGTTGGGCAGAGATAATTCAGATGTTGCAATAGTGAAGTGACCATTTGGTCAATTCCTGTCACAGGAATATATATATATATATATATATATATATATATATATATAT
>BLBF01020520.1:0-14610 GCA_015471245.1 Laticauda colubrina | reverse complement strand
TAATAGCTGTGGGATGGGCAGGGATACCTTTGGGATGGGTAATAGCTGTGGGATAGATAAACCTCCAGTGCAAGCATAGTGGGACTGTATGGTCCACCCTCCCAGGTGCCACACCTATGGCCCTTTATTATCAATAACAATGTAAGCATTGATCCACACATTTGAACATAAACAGAACTCTTTATTAAATGCCCTGTTCATTGTTGGCCCACCCAACATACATGGCCCAATCTCATCAGTGTGATGAGACAGGCTCAAGGAAGCATCCATTAATCATCTATCATCCTGTCTTGCCACTCCACTGCTCCAGCTGGGGAGTTGCACCAGTGTTTCAGGAGGTTGCGCTGCTTCTTCGCTTCATGTGAGGCTCTGTTGGTGCCTTGCACATCCTCAGTGTCTATCAGGTTTCGCCCTTGCCTCCATTCCCCAGGCTCCGTGTCCCCATTGCATTGTTGGAGGTCCACGAGCCTGTTCTGCAAGACTGGGTAGCGGGTGCGCATGAGATTGTGCAGGATGCAGCAAGCTTCCACGATCCTCCTCACGGTCTGTGGGCGATGCTGAATGGTCATGAGAAGTACCTGGAACCTGTTGGCCAGGATGCCAAAGGCATTCCCCACCACCCGCCTTTCCCTGGACAGCCTGTAGTTGAAGATCCTCTCTTCACGGGTGAGGAGTCTGGAAGTGTAGGGCTTCATGAGGTAGGTTCTGAGGGAGAAGGCGTCATCCCCCACAATGAAGTAGGGCACATCTTGCGTGTCGTTGGGCAGGGGGTCTGGATCTGGGAAGCCCATGATGAGGTTGCGTTCCAGCCCCTCCTTGAGGTCACTGGGGTTGTATACCTCGGCATCTGAAGCTGACCCATTGCCTGAAGCATCGATGTACATGAACTTGTAGTCAGCATTGACCATGGCGAAGAGGATGATGCTGAAGAAGCCCTTGTAGTTGAAATAAATGGACCCCGACTTGGCTGGAGCTTTGCAGGCCACGTGCTTGCCATCTATGGCTCCAACAGTGTGGGGAAGTTCCACTTCTGATACCACTGCTCTGCAACTTTCTTCCAGCCTTCTTCAGTGGAGGGGCACTGGAGGAGCTCCTCCAGGTATTCTTCAATGATGGCCTGCACCATTTCTCTGACCACAATGCTGATGGTGTTGTGTGGCACCCTCCAGCCATACTGCATGCTCCTGTAGTTGGTCCCTGAGGCCAGGTGGCACAGAGTCAGTGCCACCTTGAGCCCAGGGTCCAGGCTGGGCCGGAAGTTGGTGCTCTGCTTGGTCAACCTGTGTCTCAGCCGCTCCACAACTTCATCAAACATGGCTGGAGGCATCCTCATGAAGTTCTGGAATGCATGAGTGTCTTCGTTCCTCAGCTCCACCATCAGCTTGTTGTACAGTCCGTACTCTGCTCTTCTCCCGATCCATTTTTGGACCCAGACACTTCTTGGCCGCCTCCTTTTCTTCCCGTAGAACAGTTGAAAGAGCCTGTAGATGGCTTCGCACTGTTGCAGAACAATGGTGGCTATCAAAAGGACTGTGTTATGATCTATGGTGGACATCAATGGATGCTGTGGAAGAGCAAGATCCAGATGAAGGCTGCAGAGGTCTGCACAGCAGGGCTGCTGGACTGAAAGTGAGATCCAGGTGAGTTCCTCCCCCTTTTTATGGGCAATAATGGTTTTCCACTGGATGTCCTTTTGCATCCTCTAGGCATCCTGCATACATCCTAAATATCCGTGATACATCCCCTCTGCGAACGTTTTTTCCATTTTAAATGTCTTGCATGCGAGCTGCATTCACTTTCATCCTTTCTCTGTCCATTCTACTAATGCTGCGCGTCCGTTCCACATCCATTTAGCTTCCTCCCTGTGTCTGTTTTCCGCTGGAGTGGATTTGAGTTGCGCAGATGCACAGTGGATTCATAGCGGATATAGCGGACGCGTAACAGATGACGACAGATGTAGAACGGATGTTCCCCATATGCATTGCAGATGCAGAATGGACGCGTTGGATACATTTTCCGCTCAAAAAGTTTTCAGCAGCTCAAAACTTTTTGAGCGGATGGAACCTCAGTCGACGGATGCTGGACGGATAGAGAGGATGAAAAACGGACGCAGTGAGTACAGAACGGATGAATCGCGTTAACCAACAGATGGCAAGTGTTTCTCTCCGTTTTACATCCTCTTTCCATCCGTTGGTGCAGTATGACATGGGCTTTAGGTGCAAGATCTGTTTAAAATAAACAAGTTCAGCTTTTGGTTATGTAGATTAAAATAATGTACGTACTACCATTCTGGACCTCATACCTGGGAATAAGCAAAATTGAAGGAGATTCTCTTTATCACTACACAAATGCAAGAATTTTCAGGCTTGTGTAAAATAGTGAGGCTTCCAGAAGAGCCACGCAGTAACTGATTTTGTGTGTATGTGTGTTGGAACGGATTTTTTTTTCCCCAGATTGCTGTACAGTACCAACATCTCATTATTATTATTTATTTTCATTTCCATTGTGTAAAACAACAACAACAACATCTTAACTCTTCGTAAGAATAAATCAAGAGCAATGTCTTAACTAGCCCAACTTTTCTGGAAGCAACAACATCAGAATTTAGGCAGTACATGGTCTAAAAACACAAGACAAGGACCAGGACAAGGACCAATTTAGATTATAGTGAGAAATTAATGTGAAATATTTAAGTCAGGGCTGGCAATCTGCAATATAGGTGGTCCCACTTTCTAGATGTATCTCTACCTCATGGAATGAATAAAACTGAAATTTGACATGGGTGGAGAAATTGTAGGAGATAAAATGAATGCTATAAACTTTCAAAGAACTTACCAATACTGCTGTCCACCCAAAAAAGAAAGAAAGAAAGAAAGAAAATTCAAAAGCTCTCCCATTCTGATTCCTTATGACAGATCTAGTTTACAAAGAACAGAATATATATAACTTTATTTCTATTTGGAAATTGCTTCCGGATTTTGTGCTTGCAATGAAAAAAAATGAACTTTTGTTTTTGTTTTTGCTATAGATTTGTCGTTATTTCCCACTGTGCTACAGAGAATTGGAAGTTGGTGCCTCTTTCTTTCCATTTCCCTCTTTACACCATTTATTTTTCCTTCTCTCTCCTCCTAGTTTTCAATTACTTTTTTTTAAATTTCTCTTTGCAATTTATATTTTGATAAACTAATAAAAATAATTAAAGTTGCAATGCAAAAGAATTGATATGTTGCTCATTAACTGAGTTTGTTATTCTGTGTCCTGTACTGGTGGTTATATTAATCAGTAAATTTATCTCAGTGTTTTGTCCCTATGTCTTACTGCATGGCTTAAGTAATCTCAAAATTCAACATTAACTGCTTTGCATTATGCAGCTGGAACAAGTGACTGAACCTTTTTAAGTTTCCATATGCTTACACAGTTGTTTCTTTTATACTCAGCATTGCTCCTGATAAATTGTGAACACATCCTAATGCATCACTGTCTTTACATTTGTTTCACCCACTCTCCCTCCCTCCCTCCCCTCATTCTCTCTGGTAAAACATATATTTTGCAACATATATTTTGAAAACAATTGAAATAATTTGAAAAACCCATCAAAACAGGTTATCACCAAAGCTCTTCCAATCCTTCTTGCTTAGGTTCTACACAGTGACATCAATTATTTCTTGGGAGGTAAAGAGAAATCAGAGAGAGATAAAGCACACTACAATAGATAGAGGAAGCAATGATCTTTCTGACTATCTATCTATGCAGCTGCTATATTTTCGGGATCTATTGATCAAGGTTTTGTTACTTTATTACTTTCAGTTTCTAGACCTATCATTCTTCAAGATTCATGTCTCTGAGCAGTAAGTCCAAAGATAGAGTTCTGAATGGATCATAGAGCAGAGAACACACACATCTTTCCTGAATACAAAAGTACCATGCACTAAATAGAGACATGCCATCAAGCTGACACTTACATTATCTGGCTTATATTCAGAACAATATGGGGTTCATTATCAAATACTCTGCTAAAATCAAGATATATTATGTCTGCAGCATTCTTACCCTCTACTAAATAAAAAAAGTCACAAAGTTATGGTTCCTTCTTACATGCTGAATTCTAGTAATTCAGAGTTTTTATGTGAAATGGGTAGCCTATAAATTAACCAAATAAATAGAATTGTTTTCAAACCATATTCAGGCAAATTGATTTATCTCGACTCTGCTCTAGAATATTTCAAAGTATTAGCATTATATTGACTGATCTATAATGTCTTGGATCTTTCCACTTTTGTGCAGCTAAGAACAATGTTTCTCTCTTCCAGTTTTCTGGTATCTTATCCATTCTTCAGGGTTTTCTCAAATATTATGAACTGGGGTTTGGTCAGTTTTTCATCAAGTTCTTTGAGTATCCTAGAACTCCAAAGTTGGCAACTTTAAGACTTGGGGACTTCAACTCCCAGAATTCCTCAGCCAGCAAAGCTGAGGAATTTGGGGAGTTGAAGTCCCCAAGTCTTAAAGTTCCAAGTTTAGAGATCCATGCCCTAGAATGTAAAACAAAAGCCAGTAAGCTAGGCCTTGACTACGGCCTCTTAGTTCGGATCTAGGGGTGGGATCCGATAGGGTTAACTACCAGTTTGGTCATTTACGAGGTTCGGTGATTTATGATGTGCTTCCCTGCAGGCTGCCGGCATGCCTGTAAATCGACATCAGCATGCTGCGTGCAGAGAAGCAGTCTTTCAAAAAGCCCTTTTTTCCCTGCTTTTTTAACTGTAGCAGTGCCTGTAGCTTGCACGGCAGCTGAAGTTGAAAAAATCAGGAAATAAAGGTGAGGTAAGAGCCTGGGCGGGCAAAAACATCAGCAGACATAGAACCGGTTCTATGTCTGCTGCTCTTCAGAGCTACTGGTTCTACAGAGATGGACAGAACCGGTAGAAACCCACTCCTACGTTTGAAGTCTATTTCAGTTCAGCAGAGGAAAACAAGATGAGACAAGTGGTCACAAGTAGAAATAAAAAGATCCATTGTGTGTTCTGTATAAATAATAGTAGACTCCAAATACTTCATTCCGATTGGTTAACAAAACCTAAAAGGGAATTGGTTCAATAGGAACCAATCCACGAAGCTGCCCAAGGGCGGCAAAAACCAAATGCTTGTCATTGGCTACAAGCCGGCAGACAGAAACATATAAAAGGGCTGTCGCAGCTTGAGCCAATGTTCCGTTTCTTTACTGTGTTAACAAATAAAGATTTTGTTGTTGGAACCCGGTCTACCTCACGTTTTTCCGGACGGAACACTGGCGACAAAGGTGGGATCGTCCTAAACATGAGATCGAGCAAGCGGCAACAAATAAATCCAGACGAAAAAACAATGGCTGGAAACAACGCGCCGCTCGCACCTTTCAATCCCAATGAAGAGGATTGGGAATCCTATGTAGACCGTTTCCAGATGTATTTGGAAAGCAATGAGATGGAAGAGATCTTAGATCAGCGTAAGAGGGCTGTATTCTTGACACACTGTGGGCCCACAGTCTTCAAGATGGCCAAGGCTTTAGCGAAGCCCCAAGATGTGAAACAATTGAGGTGGCCAGAACTCCAAAGAATGCTTAAGGCTCACTACGCTCCGATGGTGTCAAATCTTATCAAGCGGCACGAATTTTACCGAAGAGACCAGAGGGAAGGTGAGACCATCGCTGACTTTGTAGCAGCCCTCCGACAAATAGGGGGAGAGTGCGAGTTCCTAAATTTAGATTAAGCAATGCGGGACCGAGTAGTGTTGGGTTTAAGAGACTCAAATGCACAGAGCAAGCTGCTAAATAAACCCAACATAACCATAGCCGAAGCCATCGCAGAAGCCACAGCCGCTGAAGCCGCGAAAAAATCGGCTGTCAAAATGAAGCAAATGAATGCGAGTGGCGACGACACGAGCCTGGCCAGAGGAAGGAAACAATCTACCACCACCACTCACCACGAAGATTTTGACGAGACGTCAGAATCAGGGGAGGAAGACGACGAGGTCCACCGCCTATACGCCAACAAGAAAGAGCGCGAAAAAAGGAATTGGCGGGAATGCGCTGGCTGCGGAGGAAACCATCCTTGAGCCGAGTGCAGGTTTCTCAATGCCATTTGCAGAGCTTGCAAGAAACGAGGGCATATCGAGAAAGTCTGCAGGAACAAAAAGAATTACAGACCAAATAGACGCAGTAACTCCCCTGCACAAGCTGAGCCAAAACGAACTGAGAGAAAGTGGCAGCGGAACAAGTGAGCCACTAATCAAGAGAATACACATCAGACTTTCACTATAGGAAGCACTCAGACGGAAAGCGGGAAGAAAGTAAAAATAATTGTAAAAATAGAAGGGAAGCCCTGCGAAATGGAAGTAGACTCTGGATCTTTCCTATCAATGGTATCATGGGACACCATCAAACAACTAGTCCCAGATATCAAACTCAAAGAACTCCAGAGACAAAAATTAACCCTCAAGGACTACCAGGGAAACTGAATTCCTGTAGTTGGCCTAGGACACTTCCAAGTTGCCTACAAACAACATATTGAAGTACTACCACTGACAATAGTCAACTGAGACTGACCAAGCCTCCTGGGCATCGAATGGTTCACACCATTGGGCATCAGGATGACCGGAGTAGACCGGGTGGCCGCAACTGACTGGGAAGAAAACCTGATCCAAGAGTTCCAGGATGTTTTTGACGGCTGCCTTGGCAAGTATCGGGGAACCCCTATTTCCTTTAGTCTAGACCCCCAAGTAACCCCGAGGAGACTAAAGGCCAGACGAGTTCCTTTTGCTCTAAAAGCAAAGATAGTGGAACAACTAAATAAATTAATAGCCCAAGGGGTGTTAGAGCCTGTGGACCATGCTAAGAGGGAAACGCCAATCGTAACACCAATTAAACCAGATGGGTCGGTTCAAATCTATACTGACTACAAGGATACCCTGAACCACGCATTACAACAAAGTGCATACCCAGTGCCAGTCGTACAACACTTATTACATTCTCTTGGGGGAGGAAAAATTTTCGCTAAACTTGATCTGGCGCAAGCTTATCAACAGCTCCCAATAGACCCCTCAACGGCTGAAGCACAAACCATAGTTATACACAAAGGGGCCTTCAAATGCAACAGACTCCAATTTGGAGTGAGTGTAGCCCCAGGCGTCTTCCAGAGCCTCATGGAACGCCTTCTGAATGGTATAAAAGGGGTCATGCCATACTTTGATGACATCCTAATTTCGGCCAAAGATGCGACCCAGTTTAAAAAAAGACTTAAAGAAGTACTAGCTAAATTCAGAGAATCTGGCCTCAAAGTAAAAAAAGAAAAGTGCTGTTTAATGATGGATAGCATCGAATTCCTGGGCTATTTAATAGATGGAGAGGGTATACACCCTACCGACAAAAAAGTCAAAGCTATTAAAGATGCACCAGAACCAAGGAACAAAACTGAACTACAGGCATTTCTGGGACTAATAAATTTTTATAATGTATTCCTACCCCACAAGGCGACAATAGCGGAACCATTACACCAACTACTGGACAAAAAAGCAATTTGGACTTGGGATTATAGAGAAAAGAAAGCCTTCTAAAAAATAAAAAACTTATTAACATCGAACACCGTTCTTATTCAATTTAGCAACACATTACCATTGACGGTGACCTGCGACGCCTTGCCATTTGGAGTCGGTGCCATCCTGAGCCACCAATTGCCGGATGGGAGAGAGGTACCCATTGCATATTATTCAAAGACCCTGTCCAAAACCGAGCGAAATTACAGTCAATTGGATAGAGAAGCTCTGGCAATCGTCGCCGGAGTGAAACACTTCCACGAGTACCTATATGGAAGAACATTTCAAATAGTAATGGACCACAAACCGCTACTAGGAATTTTGGTGGGAAACAAGCCCATACCGAATATTTTGTCCCCACGAATGATTAGATGGTCAGAATTCCTAGCAGCCTACTCCTATACTCTGACACATCACCCAGGGAAACAAATTTCCCATGCAGATGCTTTGAGCAGAGCACCATTACCATCCACAGAGGAAGACCCGGCACTGACGATGACCACATTGCAGATAGAGACTTGCCCCGATCTACCCACGTCTGCGAATGATGTCGCCAGAGCCACCGCAAGAGACCCATTGACTGCCCGCGTACTAAACTGGGTAGGTAAAGGCTGGCCGGAAAACCAAAAAACTGAGACCTTTAAACCTTTCTGGACCAGACAAACTGAACTCTCAATCCAAAAAGGTTGTTTATTGTGGGGTGATCGGGTAATTATTCCTAACAAATTGCAAACTAAAGTACTGGGTATGCTTCACGAAGGCCACCCGGGAATAGTTAAAATGAAAAGCCTCGCTAGAAGCTATGTCTGGTGGCCGGGTATAGATAGGGACATCGAATACTGGGTGAACTCTTGCAACAAATGCCAAAGAATCAGGCCTTCCCCGCCAAAAGCAACCTTTAGGGACTGGGAAATCCCAAGAGGCCCCTGGTCACGAATCCACATCGATTTTGCGGGTCCTACCAAGGGGCATACTTTCCTGATTGTCATAGATGCATACTCTAATTGGCTGGAGGTTAAAATTATGTCATCTACGACAACAGAAACTGTTATAAAACAACTTGACAAACTCTTTGCAACCCATGGTCTACCGGACGTCCTAGTGTCCGACAACGGGCCACAATTAACCAGTCTCCAATTCGAGCAATACCTAGCCTCCCTAGGTATAAGACATGCCCTAACCACGCCGGCCCACCCAGCTGCAAACTGTAGGGCAGAGAGAATGGTCAGGTTTACCAAGGAGGGTTTAGAAAAAATGGACACCGGGGATGTCCAAAATAAAATAAATCGACTACTCACCCTCCAACATATCACACCCAGTACTACAACTAACAAAACCCTGGCAGGATTACTTATGGGAATGAAACTAAGGTCACAACTAGACAGATTGCACCCAAACTATATACCAGAAAACCCCCCCAACTCTTCCACCCGTTTCAGGACTTTTGTAATAGGCGACCTAGTCTATGCAAAAAATTTTACTGGAGACCCATTATGGCTACCTGGACAAATCACACAAATAACAGGCCCCCGGTCCTACCAACTAACGGTAGACAATGGCAGGGAATGGAAGCGGCACATAGACCAGCTTCGGTCCCGAAACATGGAAAGAAGTGCAAACACACAACCACAAGTATTAAAAAATGATGAAATTCAAACCAAGGAGGGGGGGGAAATACGAGAAATGAATAAAGAACCGTTTAAATTAAACTCCAAAAACAATAACAATCAAAAAGAACAAATAAGAGACTCACTGTTTGAAGAAAGTTGTGAGAAGAGTCCATTCGAAGGGGCCAGCCAGGCCAGCTCGACCTGCCCGGAGGAAACGGGAGGGAGCGGCAAAACCACTGGCCTAAGAAACTCAGGCGGCAGTAAAATGGATGACTCACCCTTCCAGACGGTTCCATGGAGAAAGACTGGAGAAACAGCAACCCCATCCGAACTGGTCAAAGTCTCCAACAGAAATGAACTGCACAAGTCCAGTCAAATCAAAAGAAGCCCCACCTACCTGTGCGACTACGTCACCACGTAGGACTGAACTTAGAGGGGAGGGGTGTTCTGTATAAATAATAGTAGACTCCAAATACTTCATTCCGATTGGTTAACAAAACCTAAAAGGGGATTGGTTCAATAGGAACCAATCCACGAAGCTGCCCAAGGGGGGCAAAAACCAAATACTTGTCATTGGCTACAAGCCGGCAGACAGAAACATATAAAAGGGCTGTCGTGGCTTGAGCCAATGTTCTGTTTCTTTACTGTGTTAACAAATAAAGACTTTGTTGTTGGAACCCGGTCTACCTCGTGTTTTTCCGGACGGAACATTGTGGTTTCTTGCATAGTTATTAAGAGCATTGCTTCCAGTATGCTTTTCAATGTAGCTGAATGAGAAGAAAAATGGCTATTTGGGGTTTTGGAGGAGAACCAAAGGACAGTGGCATGGAAATATAGAAATATGGATGAATGAAGGTGCATCAGTCCGTTCAAATGTTGCTGCAAGTGGGACTACAGGGGAAGGAGTGGCAGAACCTAGGAGTAGGGTTTAAAGATGAATTGTTGACCCTTATTTACTCCAAGCAAGTACTAACCATTGACTGACAAGGTTCCTGTGCAAAGGCTGTTTACTGATAAATTGGTTTAATTGGACCTTCATGTGTGGACCTGATCTTCTGCACCTGACAGGTAGGGTCCTTTGAAGCCCCTCTCTGGTGCAGACTTTTCTTCTTGTATTCTTGATCCACTAAGAGGCTAGAAAGCAAAAGTGATATAGCAGCAGTAGACCAGACTTTACATAACATACAAATTTGGTTCATTTTTACTATAGTTTGTTGAATAAGGAAGAAACAAGCCAGAACCAGTATTGAAAAGTAACCGTAGCATCTTTGGCCAATTCCTGGTTTATTTATTTATTTTTTTGCTTGTTTATTTTTTTATCATTACTTTAGAGTTCTTTATTTGTACTTTTCCAGATTGATAAATAACTTGAGTAGAAAAAAAGAAAAGAAAATTCAAATGAATGGTTTAATGCAGCAGCAACTCATGGCTGTAATTACTGCCATAAAACATGCCAAACATCATTCATGGGTTTTGATTCCATATGACACTAAAGCACATTGATGTTCAAGAATCAATATGACATTATGATTTATTATACTACATAAACTCAGCCTATAAGATAAGTAGTATAGGTAATCCTTGATGTATAGCCACAATTGAGCCCAAAATTTTTGTTGACAAGTTAATAACAAGTTAATCAGTTGTTAAGTGAACCACTGCAGTTGTTAAATAAATAACACAACTGTTAAGTGAATCTGGCTTCCCCGATGATTTTGCTTGTCAGAAGGGCATAATAGGTGATCATATGACCCTGGGAAACTACAACGGACATAAATACATGCCAGTTCCCAAGTTTTCCAATTTTGATCACGTGGTGACCACATGGATGCTGCTGGTTTTAAGTGTGAAAAACGGTCATAATTCACTTTTTTCAGTGCCATTGTAACTTTGGATAGTCACTAAACAAATGGTTGTTAAGTTAAGGACTATTTGTAAAAGAAAAGAAACTATGAGCTGAAATGGCTATGAATACTATACAAAGCAGATAACTAACTGATTTTTTCCCCCTGTTCTGTCTGAAGTTTGACAAAACTGATTTTCTGGGAAATATTTAGAAAAGCGATATAGCAAAATGAAAGAAATCAGAGCAACAAAGCCATAGCCTTCATCCCACTCCTAAGCCCTATGAAACCAGAGCTTTACATAAGCTTTATATTCTTTGAAGATTAACTGTCACAAAAATAAACCAATTTAATTGTAAACCAGAACACCCCAGTTTATTATATGTTGTTTATAATTACAATTCCTTTAAAAACTGAAATGGTATGCTAAGCCACACAGCTGTGATGGTGGAAAAAATATATTTGTTGTGTTTTTGAAGATGATTCATGATGTTTAATGGACCTAATAAATTATGTGTTAAATTTCACAGAATACTTATTAAGAAAGATAGAGAGCAAATGCTATCTGACAACAATGAAGTACTGTTTTTAAAAAACAAAAAACAAAATCAAATGCAGAATCATAACTTGTACATAACTTGTTTTCCATGCAGATCTAAAGTGTGAAATTAAGAGCATTTTCATTACAATAGGAGAAATGTTAGGCAACATTGGATTTTTGTGCATTGCAAAAGTTTAGACACAATAGCATTTCTATATATCAAAAAAGTGGAAGTGTTTTTTTTTGCTTTCAGTTCCTGAAACTCCTATGGCTCCTATAATAAAATTTTGTTTTTATTTATATTCCTGAACTTTGGTAGAGATCAAGTTCTATATGTCTGATATAGATAGCCTGAGATTTAGCTGAGATAGAAAAATTTAAAAGTGATTATCAAATACTGGGAACCATTTGTTTTTCTCGGAATAACATTTTTTTTTCACAACAGCCTTCTGGCTTCCTCCTAATCTCTGATCAGTTTTGCTGACCAGATACTGTCTGCTGACTTCAGAAATTCTATTTTTCAGTCAGTGAAACCTCTTTTAAAAGTAAAACTATTTCAGGGACATTTTCTTGAGCAACAGTCAAAGGAAAAAGTCTTAAATTAAAAGAGAAAGTTCCAGTCCTAAGGAGTAAATGGTGGCATTCTCCAAGGAGAATATTTGGAGATTCAGAAACATAGCAGGCATGTCATGGGCATGGATTTAATTAATTAATTAATTAATTTAAAAGGCTTGCTGCTAGAAAAGGGGAATGCAGAAGCCTAACTTATTCAAAAGTAAATCTACTAAAGACAACGAATCCGACTTCCAAGAAATTGTGACTCTTAGCTGGAATGTGAAGAAACAATGGAACTTCAGATCTTTTTATATGGAAAGTTGGGACTTGGTTGGAATGAAGGAAAAAGAGGGGAAAGGCAGGAAAAAAATGTGAAGGCTTAGAAAGACAGCAGCTTGTTTATTTACTTATCAAATGTATATGCCATCCATCCCACTGTTGAAGGGACTCTTCAGTTGTCCCTCTTAAGTGGGGAATTGAAGAAAAAAAGAGAAAATGGTGGAAGGAAGATAAAGGAAAATAAAAGAAGCAAGAAGGGCAAGGTCAAAGATACACAGAAACAAAAGGAGACAAGGAAAAATATTTGATTTCCCCAAAGGCTCCTTTAAACAGGATCCTGCACAGAAGATACGACCAAATCCCTTTTTTTTCTTTATAGCTGTCATCCCTGCACTTTGAACTTTGAACTCTTCTTCTTCTTGTTGTTTGTCTAAGTTGCCATATCCACTTGTTTTCCAAAATAAATTCAGTCTCCCAATAGTGGTTATTTATTAATTGTATCATACTAAATAACATTTTCTGTCATTCTTACTTATGTATTACTTATTTATGCTTTATAACATAAAGATTGAATACTGAAATTCAATTAGAAATTAGAAACTTGTCACCTTAACTTGAAGGATTTTTGATAGCAGAATGTTACACCTGTGAAATTCAATAGTTTCTGGACAGATTCTTGACTAACTTTGCAGAACTGCAGAACTAATGCCTTTAGGCCCTATCATGGTCCTTCGCTGAACAAGTATATAGTCTGACTGAGTAACTAAGTGACTGAGTCTGACTGAATGTATGAACACCTTAATTTTGTCAACCAATTTCAGGCAGATGTTAATAACCCTATGGTAAGGCTGTAGGTTGATACATGCAGGTTCTATGGCTTCCTTTACATAAACCAAAGCAATAAAATACAATAATGTACACTATCCCAAAGGTGCTTTTTTTCCCCAAAAGGCAACTGGACTTTCTTGTTTTTTCCTTGAAGACATTGTGCTTCTCATGCAAGAAGCTTCTTCTGAAGGGTGGAGAATGGAAGGATTTATATTCCTTGCAGTCCTCTGCTGATTAGGATCCTCAATGAGAATTGCTCAGGTCACTTGGGGCCCTCAGGGTCACCTGAATAATGCAAATGGATGTGGAACCCTTTTGCAACTGCTAAAAAGGACTGAATTGTAAGCAGGAGATGGGTAGTATCATATCCCTCCTCCTCTGTTGAGAGAGGGCTGTTATATTTTAACATAGCTGGCCTCTTTGACCCTTCTTTCAAATCAGGAGTCCTCTTTGAAACAGCACCTTTGGGACAACCATGACCTGGAGAACTGAGAATCTCCACAGACAATGTCCTCCATGTCACCTTTACATGTTCCCAAAATTGTTATTTGCACATTTGTCTAATCAGGAGAAACTGAAAGAATTGTGTAGCTATTATATGGGCATGTTCTATATAGTAGTGGTAGATGTTTATATATATATATATATATATATATATATATATATATATATATATATATATATATATATATATATTTGTTTTCTTAGGTTTTCGCGGGTAGTTACATGTGTGCTGTAAGACCCATATCCATACAGAAGCCTGAGGATGGCAGATGAGATTCTGCTGAAACATTGCTACAACTTTAACAGAACTACAATGACGTGGGATAATACCCGAAGGAAGCTAAACAGCATATATATATATATATATGGATCTTTGGTTATTCGGGTTTTCTCCCGCGTAGAATTGGAAGTATCTAGGCAACGTTTCGATGAAGTCTCATTCATCATCTTCAGGCTTGTTTCTTCAGCTCTGTGCTTCTCAGAGTAATGTGAGCTTGCAGCTGCTTCTTCCTTTTAACTGCTAGTGGGGGTGTGACTTGATTGCGTGGGGGTTTGGCTGTGTTCTGATTGGTAGGGGGGTTGGCTGTGTTCTGATTGGCTGGGGGTGTGTTCTGCTTAGGTGGGGGCTTGGTTGTGCTCAGGTTAGTCTTAGTTACTGGGGGATTTGAGCTGGTGAGCTGTGATCTTGTTGTTTTGCTTCGTGTTCGTGGTCGTGCCACATCTTCATGGTGGGTGTCAGTTTGCTTCTTGTATGGGTCAGAGGGGTTTGAAGCGGGTAGTGGTGCAGTTGCAGTATGGTTTCTGGTTCGTGGTTGTGTCTCCTCTTCTGTGTGGGTGTGAGTCTTTTTTCTGTGTGGAAGTGTGGTGGTAGCATCTTGTGTGGCACTTG
>BLBF01020519.1:0-12549 GCA_015471245.1 Laticauda colubrina | reverse complement strand
GTTGGAGACTCCTGGTCTAAAGCAAGTCCTTTTGTTTGCTGATTGCCCAGTAATCCTTTCTGCAATCTAAAGAGTTCTTTTAAATAATTGACACAGGATCTGCATGGATCATTGACATCTCAAACAAGTTACATTTCAGAGGGCAGGCTTAGAGTATGCCAGGATCGCCTGAGATACATCATTTAATTCTTTCAAAGGATTAATAAAGTCTGCCCCAACTGTTAGGCCATTGTCACTTTGGAAACAAACAAAAAAGCTTTTCGGGAAGAAGCAATATATCATCATATCTCTTCCATGAGTGATTCACATATTCACTTCCCATCAACTTTCTTACAGCTTTGATGCCACAGTTTCTGATTTAAACATCCATAAGGGCATCATGGTTTATGTGGCATGGCAAATGATGTTCCAGATATGCAGCCAGGGTTAAAACCACCTTGAAGAGCATTGTTTTTCCATTCACTGGTCATTTCCATCCATTTTGACTCAGCCTCTGTTAAGGTAATAAAACTATTTTAGGTAGATCTAAGAATAGTTTGATTCTAAATGTCAGTTTTTTTTCTCTAATGTTTCCTCATTTTAATTGTCCTCCATTCAGAAACAAAACTAGGAATTTTTTATTTATCTGTATGCGATTGTGATTTTTTTAAAGGAAAATATTCAGTATTCAAACTAGTCTTTTAGTAGGTTTGAATTGCATTTTGTCCCTTCGCCAAGCTATTCAACAGTCTTTTTTTTTTCAATCAGAAAGTTGAAAGAACTCAGCTCCTTATGATCCAGTAAACCAAACAGAAAAACAATAATTTTGTTAAAAACTTATTTTTTTTCTTTGAGCCAGACTTGATTCCTGATGATAAAGTAGACATGCTTTGTAAAGGCCTATACAAATAGTCATGTATTTATTTATTCAATTTATTTAAAACATTTATAAAGGATTGGGAACCACCCATTTTATATGAAACTCTGGGTACTTCTCAATCAACAATCATGAAAAGTGAGCATCTGATGGAGTTCTCTGAATGGATCTTATGGCTTTCAGAGTATAAGGGTAATGGATTACCCAAGATCAATTAAGATCAAGTTTAAATAATGAGTTTCATTATTTTGCCAGGTATAGATGAGTTCCTAATAGCATATTAGTAATTACTTCTCATGTTTCCCACTTGTGAAAAGAGTAATAAACTATATAAGTGTGTCTAGAAAAAAAAAAGTCATGCTTCAGCTTCATAAAAAATGGTGTGCCAAATCTTGTCAGCTCAATTTTGAAACACATTTATTTCTCATACATGAAGAAATGCTGAATCCTGTTTCTCTCTTTTGAATTACAGATGAGTAATTGCCATAGCAACCTCAAAATGTCAGTGGAGAGCCAGGCACTCTGCCTTCACATTTCTTATGTATAATTGGCATAACATTGTTTCCACTTGAAAGGGTCCAGAATGGACTTGTTTAGCATAACAAAATATGGTGTTTCTGATGGAGTTAGGATATCTTCTATATTTCTTGCAAGTTGCACTGCCCCCCCCCCAAAAAAAGGGGGGGGTGGAAGGGTAAAGAAATGGTGAGGGAAAGAAAGGATGGATTCCCCATGGTGCTGTATTGAATAATTCCTTTTTAGTATGAAAATATGTACACGAATCTTCACCACACATTTATGTAAATTAATCCCAGTTTAGATTTTGGGAGTTTTCTCAGGAAACCCGTATAACCTAAACTTTGATGATGTAAAGACAGTTTTCTAGAAATCAACTTTATATTTTTGAATATTTTAGATGATAATGAAAATTATCATGCCTTAATTCACTTCTTGCTTAAATTTGGATTCAGAACTCTCTTGTCTAATATCTAGTTTACTCTGAGAAACTAATTCTTGGAACCAATAAATCATAAATCAATGATATTCTTATTCCATAACTGCTTGAAGGGGGAGTTAGAAGCCTAACTGTCTCTAGGAGGAAACACTCTATTAGGACAGTGGTTACAGTATTCAGCTTGGTTCCATGGTAGCTTGTGCTACTTACCCATTTAATAGCTCAAGGGGGTATTTTTAGGGCTACCTCCTCCATCTTGTTTTCTCCAACAATCCTATAAGCTCAGTTGGTCTGAGAGGAAGCAATGGGCCCAAAGTCACCATGAGCTTCTATGGCTGATGGTGGACTAGACTCTCTCTATTCCTAGTCCAACATCTTAACCATTAGACCTGGACTAAGATCTTAGACCTTGATTCAGCCTTCCCTCCTTCCGAGGTTGTAAAATGAGGACCCAGAACTGCTGGGATAATATGCTGACATTGTAGACCACTTAGAAGTGCTATAAAGCACTTTGGAGCAGGATATAAGACAAAGTGATATTGCTATAGCTAGACCATCCTGGCTCTTATAGTTCCATAAGGCTTTGTTGTTGAGTTATGCAGTTTGAGGAACCTCCCATTTTTAATTGAAGAGGTGTCTGGATTCAATAAAGGATTGTGTGAATCCAGATACATTGGTGGTCATCCAGGAGAAAATGAAGCACTTTGTTCAGCCTTCTGTCTGATTTATTCTCCTTTTAAAACATACACTCATAAGGATCCACATTTATATCATGACCTAGGCGGCCCTCAGTTAACAGCAGAGGAATGTCTATTACTAAGCAATGTGATCATAATGTGTGATATGACATGATCACATTTTTTTAGCAACAGAAATCCTGGCAGTCCCGATTGCCATTGATTAACAAATTCCTACACATGAATTCACTCTGATCCCTGTCATGACTGGCTTGAGACCTTCTAGCTCTGATTCTCGGTAAGATTAGGGTCTTCCTCTTCTCCAACTTTTTCTCACCCACCTTTCACACTCTATCTCTGTCATTCTGACTGCACTCCTTTGTGGCAATGGCCAGCTGAGACTGCTAAATGCCCTGGATCTGTACAACAACCCTAGCACCAATAACAGCACCACCACCACTGAGAGATGATTATTTATATATATGTATAAATATATCAACAACTGCCATTCCTAGATATACTAATCTACAAAAGAACAGATGGCACACTAGGACACACCATATACCAGAAGAAAACACACACCAACCGCTACCTCAATGCCCAATCCCACCACCACCCAGCACAGATAAATTCCGTGGCCAAAATACTAATCACCAGAACCAAACGCCTGGCAGACAAGACACATATAAAGACTGAACTATGCACCCTGACTAAAGTACTGACAGCCAACGGCTTCCACAAAAACAAAATCACTAGCTTGATCCACAAAAACATATTAAGACATAATAGAGACCTAGAAGACCAACAGACCTATGGAACAGCTGTCCTGCCCTACATAAGAGGTACTACAGAAAAAATCAGTAAGATACTACACAGGCATCACATCAAGACTGCCTTCAAAACAGACAAAAAAATAGCAGCCATCCTGAGAAACCCCAAAGACAAAATTGACCTAGAAAACCAAGGCATATACGAAGTTCCCTGTGCAACATGCCCGGCCACATACATTGGACAGACCAATAGAAGAATAAGAACCCGACTGGATGAACACAAAAATGCAGTAAAAAAGCTGGAACACACCTCCTCACTAGTCCAACACATGAAAACCACAGGTCACAACATCAACTTCAATGGCACTAAAACCCTAGCCACTATAGAAAACCCCAACCACAGAATCATCAGAGAAGCCATAGAGATTGAAAAAAGACCTGAAAGCATAAATAGAAGAGATGATTCCACCAGACTGTCAATCATTTGGAAGCCTGCACTCTCAAATAGAAAGATCTCCATGCCACAAGCCAGGCAAACACTTGGGCACAAACAGACTCCCTCTGATACCTCCAGCTCAAACACACCCCAACCAGGCACCCAGATGAAACCTAGCTTCCTAATAGATAATACCCATCCTTTCACGCGAAGCCAAGCTGCACTGAAAGCCTCCAATACAGGAACACAGTGTTGCCAGCCAATCAAAGCCACAAAACAGACAGAAGAAACCAGAAACACCAATCAAACAAACTCCAAGTCCAATAAACACAGACCAAGACTCCCAACCAATCAGGATGTAGAAAAAAACATGCTGGGACAGAGTATGCTAGCCTCAAATTTAAAACTAACGGCTGTGATAGCCTGACCCACATAGGAACTCAGTACAGAAGCCTGATGATGGCAGATGAGATTCTGCTGAAACATTGCAACAACTTTAAAAGCACTACAATGACGTGGGATAATCCCCAAAGGAAGCTGAACAACACACACACACACACACACACACACACACACACATGCACACACACATATATATATATGGAATGCTTCATTTATATATGTATATATATGGAACGCTTCACGAATTTGCATGTCATCCTGAGAGCTGATTTTTAATTTATATATGCATAAATACCATTATTAAACTTTTATGCATAGGTATAAGTACGAACATAAGTCCATAACATTTAAAATCCTAATGTAGGCAGTGCTTGCCCAGAAACATGCAACATCGATTGCATTCTGTTGCACGTTCATAAGGCCCTCAAGAGTACATTGGGCAGGGCACTGGGGGGAGGGGTGCAAGTGTCCATGTGTGTGGAAGTCTGCAGATCTCTGCATTCACAGTAGGCAGAAGTCACCAATCCATTCAATCAAGGTATATCTTGATCATATACAGTCTACTTAGCAACTTCCAAGCTTCCCAGTTTTCTTCATGGCCAGGTTGCCAGCTCCTCTACAGGTTCCATCCAGTGTTGATATTTTGTAGCTTTCCATAAGTCCATTCTATTTCCAAATTGATCAAAGTCTGAGGGCTGTGCAGTGGTGGAGGAAGACAGGCAGATGGTGGAATTGAAACATCTCGGCAGTGATAAGCGTGGATAGGCTACCGAGCACCCAAATTTTGATTGCTTCACTGTGAGGGCACTGCAATAGCCATAACTTTGGGGACCAGGTATATGTACCATTCTACAATGGCTCCATAAATTTGAATAGTTGCTGGTCATTAGGTGAGGATTACATCTAGTATATGCCACCTTTAAAATGGATTCATTAGCATATCAAATGTTCTTTCTATAAAGAACCTTGTCACATTTTAATGTTTATAAGACTATCTAGTTCAAATTATTGTGATGCGTTTAATGTGTGCCATCAATTCAGAAGTTTCATAATATGGTCAGGAATTGACTGGAGCCCACAGTGGCGATTTAATGACAGACTAATCAGTGATTATTCCACCTCACAGCTTATATCTCAATCATGTTTTGCTTGTTAAAATCCTCTCAGAGCCCTTTAAAATGTTTCATACCAGGAGCTTTCAAAAATGCCATGGATAAATAATTTGGGATTTTCATTTGCGTTAGAAAACAAACCTGCATTATTGGCCATCTTCTTCCTTACATTGCAGAAGAGTCTCCTTCACATTTTGACCAATTGCCATTGAAACACAGCTATGAGCTTGCAAATATTTTTGCATCTCATAATGAATGAAGGAGAAAAAATATTTAAATCACTTTTGGTAGCCATAGAGTTGTCATTTGGGCAGACTAAAAGACTCTGGTGGTAATGATGGAGTCTGCACTTCTAATATACATTATCCTCCCCCCACCTCTCTCTCTCTCTCTTTCTCACACACAGACATACACACTCACTCTTTGTGAGGGTAGTAGCCATATGGATGGTTAGATCAGGGGTGGGCTTCAAATATTTTAGCAAAGGGTTCTCTGCCTGGTTGCTGGCTGGGTATGGCCATGGTGGGCCTAGCCTAGTCATCCTCTTGCACCACAGCAGGGAGGGGGGTTGCCCTCCCTGGGCTCTAGAGGCTTTCTTCGATCCTCGGAGAGGGCAAAAACAACCTACCCAGCTCCGGAGGCTCTCTGGAAGCAAGAAATTGGCCCATTTCTGGCCTTTCTGAACTTCCAGGAGGTCCATTTTTTTTCCTCCCCGAGTCTCCGCACAAACCCTGCACTTACCTGTATCCAAAATGGGTCACGTGGGGACTCCTGGGAGGGGTGGGTGGGGCAGGGTGGGGCAGGACTAGCCAGGAGTGGGATTTGGAGGTTCTCCGAACTGCACAGAATCTTAGCTAGGGGCTCTCCTGAACCCCTGCGAACCCCTAGAAACCCACCCCTGGGTTAGTTGGGGGAACTAGAGTTTTGCAAGGCAGAGATACTGAAAACATTAATAATGAACCACATCCTAGAACTCTGTATGAAAATGGAAGTAGGAGAGTACCCAGAGGGAAATAACCACCAAGAGGAAATTTAAGAGGGATGTAGGTAAGGACTCATTTTAAGTCAGTTCCAGAGAAATCAACATTTTGAAATGTCTTCCACATAATCAAGATTACTTGTTGAAAATAAAATCTTTAATGTTCAACATTTAGGAAATTTCAGCTAAATTGGGGCCACTTAAAAAGGGAAATTTAACAGGACATAAGTTTCATAGGTGAAGATTGGGGAAGTTTATACAATAAGTAACTTGCTATACTATGCTGTTGCAAAGAGACAGATATATTTAGAAACCTCTACAAGATCCAAATAGCTAAATAAATATAGGTTTCTTGTTCCAACTTAATAGAAGTCTGCAGGGAGTTTGAGGAATGGCAAATTTTGTTTTTTGACAACCCCTCCTCTAGCCCTCTTGACTTAAATAATCCTGTCTGACCTCAGGACACAAGTACAAAAGACCAAGGAGGATTGCGCAGCAATGTTGTGACACACAGGTTGACATTTTTCATTACCTTGCTTTTTAACAGAGACCTTTGTCTAACTTTGGCGTTGGCGAGTTGGCATTTTGTGATATTCTACGGACATTTTCTCAACTGGCTTGTTGTGCCTTTCATTCATTCTTATAGCTTAAATTTATTCAAGCTAAAGGGAAAATTAATGCTAAGCAATGTGGAGAAACGCAGAGTCATTTATCAGCATTGCTCTTTCGAAGGGTGCTTGATTCTCCTGTAACTGTTGAATCTGGGCCACAAAGAGAACAATGTAAAAATGTAACTTGATAGGGGAAAATTGATCTCCCAGACTTCCTATTTAATTTACAAGGCAGCTGGGAGAAAGCAATTAGAAATTCTGAAAAAAATATTTGTGTTGCAAAGGGTGTCATTTAAAAAAAAAAGTATTGATATTGGCATCATCTACTTTCTTTAAAGAAAAAATGATGGAACAAAAAGTTTTGCTTTTAATGATATTTGGGAAATAAATAGCCTTCGTCTAAATTACTAAATCATTAGGAGAGAGCAAGGGAATATCAGATACAATGAATCAGGACCATTGGTTAGTTTGCAGCACAGAAGATTTATTCATTAATACCTGTACACAAAAATCTGGTCAACTAAAATTGAACACTAAATTGATGCCAGATAAGGGTCAATAGAATTTAGGAGGGGGTAGACTTAGAACACTTGTGGGAATACAACAACTCTAAGCTGATGACACATTTAACTCTGCCCCAAAATCTGCTTGCTCTTCTCCTACAGAGAAGTGGGAAGCATAACCACAGTTAAGTAATTTTAATCAAGGGGGATAGTTAAACTAATGTTTAATTTTCACAATAAAATTGTTAGCTTTAAAAGCATATCACCTTTGGCAGAATTACATCTGATGAAAATATGCTTATAGGAGAAAGTAATGCATGTAGAAGAAAGATATCACTCACTTCATTTATTTCTAAGAATATATCAGTACAGAAGTTGGATAGCAAAACCATGCTTTTCATCTTTCCTATTTCAAGTGTGGGGAAAATCAGGAGATCCAGGCAGTTCAAATGAATATAGAGTTTTATTTCTTTCTTTTTTTAACTTTCATTAAATTTTATTTAGTTTTCAAAATTTTAAAAACATAGAATAAAACTTTATACATCATTATATCAACATCAAGACATCTTTTACATTTCCTTATCTTTCTATATACACATTTCTTTCTTTATATAATTTCAACTTGATAGATAGATAGATAGATAGATAGATAGATAGATAGATAGATAGATATGGATATAGATATAAGTATTTATATAGTTTCTTATTCTTTACTTAATTGTAATCCTAATTCATTTGTCATTTTGATAGAATATTTTTGGTAATGTTTTCCTTTTTTAATCCATACTCTTATAGTCCTTTTCTTGATTCATTATCACATTAAAGTCACCTACCAAACATATATTTCAAGCTTAAGTTCTCTACAAGAATCTGAGCTACTAGCAGTCAAGGAAAATGACTAGGACTTAGATCTCTTGCGGGTGTGCAGGGATTCATGACTTATGACATATTTGACCCATCCCTCTATCTCCTTCCTAAAGAGCTCACACTGTTTATTTAGGGTAGCCCCAGATGTGTGATTGCTTTATTGCATTACAGCACAGATATCTAAACTTGGCAAGATTAAGACTTGTGGATTTAATCTCCTAGAATTCCTCAGCTCTGCTGGCTGGGAAATTCTGGGAGTTGAAGTCCACAAGTCTTAAAGTTGCCAAGTTTGGAGACCCCATAATTACAGCACCAGCAGTTGTGGGGGAATGACCAGGGTAGCAACCAATGTATATTATTAAAATATTAAATATCAACTCAAACTGGTAGGAAAAAAAAACCATGAAATCTGAGTAATTTTAACAGATTGCTAGCAGAAATTTGAAAATATACTAGATTTTTTTTTTAACATAAATCATTGGCTGCCACCTTTTTGAGCAAGCTCAAATTGCTTTCCTTTCCATAAAATGCTTAATTTTTTTCCCATTTCCTGTCACCTAGAGTCAATTACTACTTTTCAAAATTGCTTACCTACCACCTAACCTGTTTTTTTTTTTTTTTACTTTATAATAGAGCATTTCAAATTATTTCTCATTTTCATGACAATAGAAATATGCATGTGCTCAGGGGTGGGATTGTGCTGGTTTGGACCAGTTCAGGTGAACCCCTATCTTTGATGAACAGCTGGTTCTGAACTGGTTCACTCCGATGATTATGTGGGCCCACCTGCCCATCTCTGCGCTGTACTCACTGCGCTGTACTCACTCACTGTGATTTGCACAGCAGAGTGGATTGCTGTGCCTCAGCTGTGTTACTTCCCTGAAGTAACATTAAAAGTAAGTAATTTCAAAAGCTGCATGCACAAAGAGCATATGTGTATGCGAAGCGCATGATTAGCGAACCGGTTGTTACACTGGCAGCATCCCAACACATGTGCTGCTTTTATAGTTACAGAAAATACAATTCTCTTAATCTAAGATTATTACAATTTTCATTGGGTTGCATCCAATATTATCCAAGCCGATTTCTATTTTTGCAGTGAAGCTTTCAGTCAATTTTCTTATTGTTTTAATGTTTTTGGTTGTTATGTTTGGACAATTTGTTCTATTTTTTGAGTTTTTAACTTTGTAAGCTATTCAGAGTCACAAATGTGAGACAGAGGGCTATATAAATTTAGCAAATAAATCAGTATCATGTGGTATAGCTAATAATATTTTTGCTCCTGTACTGATAAATAAAAATGATACCAGTTGAGTTATTTGAAAACAAAAGCACAGAAAGAAAGAGATGCATGGTGCAGCCATCTTGCTAGGTCTGATTTATTTCTAAAGGTCTTGGATAGAAATTGTTCATCCTTTGCCATAAGATTTGCAAATATCCTTTTGCATAATTTATGGAAATGGAGCTTCCTGTAGCTTAATTCATCTAAATGTAGGAATGATAGATAATCAGTGTTCCAAAAGTTTATTATACAGCTTGTCTCAACAATCCTTCCCCTTTCAACCTGTTTTCTTCCTAGTGAAGAAATGAGGAGATGGTGTCCATTTTCCATTGCTATGCTTCTATGGTTATGTACATACAAGGGTTAAGGTTGGAATATTCAAAGACCTTTTGCATGGAAGACTTTGATACTAATTGGGGTACAATATTGTTTCAATAGCCCAGAAGTCTCTATGCCTTTTGTGATGTAGAAATTGTTTTGCTTGCCATGCATCCTGTTTTTGCCTGCTGATTATTTCTGATATTTGCCACTGCTTAACAATTTTTCTAGGTGAGCAGAGGGCCACATTGCTTGCTGAGATTTGGATATAGGGTTTGGCTGGGATTACGTTGTGTGGAAACTATAGTGCAAATTACCTCAGTACTTTTTCCAACATGAATAATATTGATTAGATCCCTAAAATTGCTAACCAATTACCTAAGCCCATCAGTCACATAAAGTGGTTGCTGGAAACTTTTGATAAAAATCTTACTGAGGATGGCTGTGCTTCAGAGATTTACAGTAAAAGGCAGAGGGGAGAGGAAAGTTCAGCTTTACCAGACTTGACTATGCCTTATTTCATTCACTGATATGTATCCCATTACAGAAAATCTCCCTGAAATTTTTGTAGTGTATATGGGTAGGTCAATGAATGTACTGTTACATTGAAAAGTAAAAAAAAATTCAAATGGTGTAGGTTAAAGGTCTCAGAAATAATACCCAAAAGAACTAAGTTAAACATGTGAGAAATAAAGAATGGCATTACTGCCATTTTTCTTCTCTCTCTAGTCTTGCAATAGAGTAATAAGGTTCCCCATTTCTGATTTCCTTCTCTCCTTCTTCACTTCATGGCCCTCCTAACTTCCTAGACCTCCCTCCTAGTTTTAAATCACTTTATTTTCTTTTGAAAAGGATAATCTTCCCAGACTTTGTCCACTTGATCAAAGTGTGTTCTTCCCCCCCCAAAAAATCATAAAACTTGAAAAAAAGCCCCATGCCACTGCCACCATATGTTGCCTTATTCTTTTTATATCATCATTCTAATGTTAATTATAATGTAAAGGAGAAAGCCAATTATGTAAATAGTCTCGAATATGACCGTTTTTCATATCAAATATCATGTACTGAACTTTACGACCCACTTCAAAAACACATTTTGTTTGAAGATGGCTTTTAAAAGATGAATTGGATTTGAATAGTTCATTTTACTGAAGAAATTTCACCTCTTTGATTCACTGGAGGGAGTGGCAGAAACTTGGAAAGATGAAAGTAATTCAGGAAATACAAGCTATCAAAAAAAAAAAATACTAGCCAATATCATTTAATTAGATAAATTGCCTTTTTTATGAGCTGTTGAAACCATCATTTAATGAGTTCATTTCTTAGTTTGAAATTATGTCCCCCATGTCTATAAAACAAGTGGCTAATAACCCCATTGCTTTAATAACTCAGTGGTTTTCTTTCAGGTTTGTTCATACAGTTCTAACTTTATTGATCCCGAATATAAATAAAAAGTCTTTTGATGGATATTATTTGGATGGAATAACATAGATGAATTACATTAGATATGAGAGACATTAAATCTGACATAATGTATATAGGGAATTTCACAAGCAAATAGAAACTTTTAGTTTTCACATTTGAGAATGTTTTATATCCACCAAAAAGAAAAAAAAAGTTCATCTTTTAAAAGCAAGTTGAAATCAAAGTTCTCTGCTTTATCCTTCTATGCAAGTATTTGCCTTTTATGTTCACTGCTTTCATTATTCTTGTTCATGCTGGAAAGTTGATGGCAGGAATAAAGCCTCAGCCAGCATAGTGGCAAAGAGTCATCCAAAAGAGCAGAAGACTATTATTTGGGCAGACTACATATTAATTTAAAGATGTAGTCAGTGAAGAATATTGTGGACATAATATATTTAGACTTCAGCAAAGCATTCAACAAAGTAGACCACAACCTACTTCTTGATAAGCTAGAAAAAAGTGGAATAGATAGCATCACCACCGGATGGATTCATAACTGGCTGACAAACTGTGCTCAGTGAGTAGTTCTTAACAAATCTATGTCTATATAGAGGGAAGTAAGCTGGGGAGTACCACAAGGTTCTGTCTTAGGCCCAGTACTCTTCAATATCTTCATAAATGACTTAGATGAGGAAATAGAAGGGTAATTTACCAAATTTGCAAATGATACTGAACTGGCAGGAATAGCAGGAATAGCTAACATCCTAGAAGATAGGCTTAAGATCCAGATGGATCTTGGTAGATTTGAACACTGGACACTATCTAACAAAATGAAATTCAACGTAGAGAAAAGCAAAGTCTTACACTTAGGCAAGAAAAACCAAAAATACACACACAGACTGGGTGAAACCAGCTTAATAGCAGTAACTGTGAGAGAGATATATACATATAAAACATATGTATGTATGTATGTATGTATGTATGTATGTATGTATGTGTATGTGTATGTGCATATGTATATGTATATGTATATGTATGTGAATATATGCATATGTATGTGAATGTATGTTTTCTTAGGCTTTCGCGGGTACTTACATGTGTGCTATTTAGCTTCCTTCGGGTATTATCCCACGTCATTGTAGTTCTGTTAAAGTTGTAGCAACGTTTCAGCAGAATCTCATCTGCCATCCTCAGGCTTCTGTATAGAGTTAGTTCCTGGTTTCAAATTTGAGGCTGGTCCATTCTGATTGGTTGGGACCCTGGATCTGTATTCATTGGACTTGGAATTTTATTGATTGGTGTTTCTGGTTTCTTCTGTCTGTTTTGTGGTTTTGATTGGCTGGCAACACTCTGTTCTTGTGTTGGAGGCTTTCAGTG
>BLBF01020518.1:0-24838 GCA_015471245.1 Laticauda colubrina | reverse complement strand
TTATATTTATATTTATATTTATATTTATATTTATATTTATATTTATATTTATATTTATATTTATATTTATATTTATATTTATATTTATATTTAATGTATTCTTGCAAGAGATTTTCCATTCAGAAACTTAATATCACTGGAGGGCTGTGTTAATCCTTCGCTGTTTTTTAACATCATTATTTCTTCTTCTGCAGTGGGATTTTAGCATGCTATTTGTCTGTGAATTCCATTACATTTGCTCCATCCCTCTCAAAACAAACTTGACACGAAATGACAAAACAGTCTCACAAAATTATGCAGAGAAACCTAATATTAAGTTAGCTTGAAAGATGACAACCTTTCCATAATTTTTCATGCGACAGGAGTAATTAACAGAGGAGTGATTTTTCTTGTATTTATTACTTGTCTCCATTTCTGGTGTAAAGCTATACTATAATTGATAAAAGAAATGTCCTATCTTTAGCAACAATTGCATCAGTAGTGTAATGTTTAATGTCTATGGAGATTCTCAGTCATCCAGGTCATGGTTGTCCTAAAGGACTTCTCCCCCCACCCCCCAAAGGCAATTGGACTTTCTTTGTTTTGTTTTTTTTCTTTGAAGGCATTTCACTTCTAATCCAAGAAGTTTCTTCAATTCTTCTTCAATTCTTCTTATTCAGCACCGAAGAAGCTTCTTCAATGAGAAGTGAAACATCTTCAAAGAAAAAAAAGTCCAGTTGTCTTTTTAAAAATAACGCCTTTGGAGCGAGTTTATTGTTTAATTCTGCATAATTGCAGAGAAATTCAATTCAAAGTCCTGCTTAGAACTGAGGGTCCTGAGATATCTCTCAGAGGAGATAACATATAATTCCATGAATATACCAGAGTGGGATTTATTTAAATCCAAACTCTATTCCCTGTAGATCATCTTCCCCTGATTTCTACTTTTAATGACATCTACAAAGCATCTCAAGGATATGTGAACAATCAGATGACATGGGACTATATAGCTTTCATCATTTTTATATATGGAAAGATAAAGTGTGATAGGAATTGGAATCTACTAAGACCTGGAAGGCCATATGTTTACATCCCTTAACATACAGCTTGGAACTTTTTATGATTAGAGATCAACAGGATAGGGCAGTGATAGGGTTCAAATTGTTTTACTACTGGTTCAGTGGGCGTAGCTTGGTGGATATGCTTTGCCTAACACCAGCACACAGCTTTCCTCACACCAATTGAGACCTGCAGCACCAATCAGCTGAGAGGAAAAAGAAGAGAATAGTGCAAATATTGTCCCTCCCATCTGCCCCTGCACTTTTCTCTTCTTTATCCTCTCAGCTGATTGTCCAGGATTTTTTTCCTCCTCTTAGCTGATCGTACTTTTTTTTTTTTTTTTTTACTACCGGTTTGGCCAAACTGGTCTGAACCAATAGCATACCACCACTGGTATGGGGAGAATTCATATGTGAATGTACAGATAGACACACCATTCAGATCGCCTAGATGGAAGGAAACATTGAGTTTCGGAGTGATGCCTTTGAGTGAGAAAGATTCCATCCCTAATATAATTCAAGTTGAAACTATTGTTCAGTCATAAAGTAATAGGGCATAGTCTAGAATCTTATACCATTAAACCTCAGTAATTAAAAGACAAGTAGATCAGAATGAGATTCAATCTTCACAAAATGTTATTATACAGAAATAACATAATCAATATAATAAAAGTAAAATGGGCTGTGTTAATGATTGGGTGGTACGGTAATGCATTTTCATAGTATAATTTTTGCTCAAGCTTGATGTCAGTTAAAATAAAAACCAAACATTTTATTATATATCCTTTTTAAGTGTGTGTAATCTAAACTGTTAACAAAGTAAGAAGGAAATAGAGTAATACAATTAAGATAATTGTAGGGTTGTGTTCAGAAAAAAAAGGATAGCAACTGTTTACCTCTTTATTTTATTTATTTATTGCTAGTACTATCCATTACATGTTCATTGTTTGGGCTCTTGATTTTTACTTAATAAATGAAGATGTGTCAGTGGCTAGATGATGGAACCAGATTCATTGGCTCTGCCTTGCCAATTCCTTGGCTTGCTCGCTTCAGTCTCCTTCTTCTTGTAAATAAAGATGAGGATGACATTTCTGTTGTTGTTGCTGCAGGCTGCTTTCTCCTTTATTTATTCTTTTAATTAAATAATCTAATTAATGTTAGAGTTTAGGGAATCTGAGCAATACCAGAGGAGGTTGTTCATGAGCATATCTAAACCTATGTTTGAGCAGAATGCACATCTAAGGTTTCTTTATACTGTCAGCCTTCCCAGAAAGTCCAGACAGGAAACACACAACCAGATCAGCTAATTCTATTTCACTGTAAATCTACATTTAAAAAATCCTGCAAGTCTGAAAGTGCAAATCTTCCAATGTCTCTTTTACTGTTTGATAAGTTATGGTGAACCCTTTCTGAGTTTCTTTCTCTTCCCGTTAGACAGTTGTGGGCGATACCTTCTCTTATCTGATTGTTCCACTAGGTTGGAGCGTAGTGGCTCATGAGATTAAGATGCTGGGCAGATGATTGGCAGGCTCACATTCAAGATTTGATTGTTGCTGCGGGATGGGGTGGATTCCAGTCACATACCCTAGTTTCTAATGACCCAGCAGTTCAAAAGCAGGTAACCATGAGTAGATAAATGGGTACCACTTCAGTGGGCAGCTTAACAGGGCTATGAAAGAAGCCCCCAACTGGGCATCCCCCAGGGAACAGTGATGTCACCATTCAATCCTTTCAACCCAGAAGTGCTCCAGTGCTCCCAGCATGACTGGAGTAGTAGTAGTCCTTTAGCTAACATCTCTTATCTCCATCTCCTGAGATCATCCCATTACTATTACATATCGTCTCTGATGGGATATTTCTTTAATTGTTTTAATTGTTGGGGATTATTAGGAAGTGATGGAAAGGATGTCCTTATTTAGTTTTCTTGGCCACAGAAAGCATGTGACTTGCCCTTGTTATCTTCTAGGGAATCTCTTTGACTTTTTCGGTCTAATTTACAACTCTGGAGTTGTAACCCATTTTAAATCTGAGACTCTGAAAAGTTCAAAGAAAGGGTAAGATATGTGTTGCAGTAATCTCAGATACAAAGATATAGTACTGCAGAGGCATACATCTACAATCTGGCCTATATATTGAGCAGCAAAAGATTTTAAAGTCGCAATAGATTCATGCTTCATTTGCAAGTGTATTAAAGGCCTTCTCCAATGTTGGTAGTAATTTCTGATTATTTAGCTATGATTTTTTTTTTAAATAATATCACAGACCATAGCCATTTGGTTTCAGCAAAAAATGTCTAAACAGAAATAAAAAGACTTCATTTAAAAACATGCTAGTTGTGGGAATAAAAATCCAGAATCTCTGGAAGATATCAGGCTGAGAAACCATCTTCCATTTTACACACCTAATAGATTATGAAGTGAGATTGAAATATTTGATGGGGAAATGTGTGATGGCATTTTCAAATGTCTTCAAGGATGTCATCTTAAAGAAGGCCAAAACTCCTTCTGTCTTGCTCTGAAGTGCAGTACATGGAATAATGCATTAAAATTACAAGAAAAAGACAGGTGCTTAAATTACAGGAAGAGGGCAGGTTCTGGTTGAAATGTCAGCAGAACTTTGTAAAAGTAAGAATAGGTTGCAGTAGAAGAGGTTATCCTGAGGGGTGACGAGCTCTCGTATCCATATTCAAATGGAGATGAGTGTCATTTGCCCAGGATTCTTTCATTTGGATTCCTATACTGAACAACAGATTGGCCTAAATCAGGGCTGTCAAACTTGCAGTCTTTGGGCTGGATGTATCACATGCTGGCCATGCCTATGCCTGGTTTGGGGGAGGAGTCGTGATGCATCACGTGATGACACCATGACGATGCAAGTTTGACAATCCCGGCCTAAATGGTCTTTTTCAATTCCATACTTTTCTGGAAAACTGTGCAGGAAAAGCATAACCTACTTGTAGTGCTACAAAACTAACTCAAGCCAAGTCCCCTAATGGTGCAGGAACTATTTACACAGACAAAAAGTGAGAATTTGTATTACAAACATTGGACTAAAACAAAGAAAACTATGTCTGTCTCTGCAGGTTATTGATTCAGTACAACAGCCCTTGTATAAATTAGCCCATTGTTGAAATCTGGAACAAAGGGGATAAAAAAGAGAAAGATTAGCTGCTCTCTTTCTTTTCCCTAAACTAGCTTCATCCCAGCATTGAATTTACTTTGATGAATTCCCTGATAGAAAGTGCTTCGAAATTAAATTCTTCAAAATGAACCCTGTAAGACCTTTCCTATTTCATAATAATCTGCTCTGTTTTTCTATGACATTATTACAGCATGAAAATGTCAAAAACATTTGCCTGCATACATCAAGAAGGAAAAGCTGAAATAACAACTCAATGTTTCTGTGTGCATGCTTTGTAAGAGAAAAGGTTATTGGGATGTCTTGTCTGCGTGCTTCTTTAATACTTCCATCACTTTGACTGATGAAGGTCAATAGTCACCTTAAAATGTACTTCTTTTCAAATTCTCAATTACCTTCATTTAAAGCATCCATTTGCATATGTCTGTGTGGATGAATGCATTATATAAGATTGTGTATTGTTTGTGGCTGTGAACTTCTAATCAACACAATGGACTATGGCAATTTCTGAAGTGAGTGCAAATGTTGGTAAATTGAAGTAAAAGGCAAGTATTAGAAAAGGCTGCTTTAGTCAACCTCACCTCCGTGGATCTTATTAATGGTGTTTGTAAATCATTCTGGGAGCCTTCATTGACTAAAAGACATTGGCTCCAAAATATATTTTGTAGATGAGATAAGCACTAAATTATTCTCCATTATATCTAGTTTTCTGTTAGGAATGGTTATTGGATAAAATTATGATGCTCTATAGAAAGTCTGTGCATTTTAGGCTTTGCTAGAACTGCTCTTAAGCAACAACTCTGGGACAGATATTTCCAAACAAGACTAAGTAAGGTGTCACATCCCATTATTTATCACTTGCTTTCAAAAGGGTCCCTTCCAGCCACATATTTATTGCCCATTCCAATTTTAAAATTTCATAAAACCTTTGTTTCAGCCAGGTTGGATACCATGTTTTCCCAAAAATAAGACCCTGTCTTATTTTTTTTAACCAAAAAATATACCAGTTCTTTTTTTTTTGGGGGGGGGGGAGTGTCATCCACTGACTCACCTCACTTGCGCACATAGTCTCATGCCTCCTTTTCGCTGTCAGATGCCGTTAGGACTCACTAAAACAACTCATTAAAATGACTCAATTAAAAAATACAAATGACCAGCTGTCTGGAAGGAGTATAAATCTTTCTATTCCCTACCATCCAATCAGAGCTGAAGAAGCTTCTTGGATGAGATGCAAAAGTCTTCAAAGAAAAACCAGAAAGTGCTTCTTGAAAAAGCACCTTTTTTATTTTTGTTCAATATTTTGGTAATGACTGATCTTTGGGCTATAATAAAGTTTAAAACTGAGAATAACAATGGAGGGCTAGGCTCAAGATTTTCCTGGAACAACTGCCTTAAGTCAGGAGAGCAGTTAGGTTGTTTAACAGAAGGAAAACGTCACAGAGAAAAGCTTAGTTTTCTGTGAGGAAAAATGAAAAGGGAGAGCCACGAAATTGGGAATAAACTCAATGATGCATTGGGGTAAATTTACTGGTTGAACTAAGTTCACACCTCTGGTAAAAAAAGGGATCCCTGTGGATTTTGCTCCCCTAGTTGTTACTGACTGTAGCGGGTGACACTCATCTCCATTTCAAGGCCATTGAGTCAGAGTTGTTTGAAGACATTTACCTTCACATTGAAGTGGTACCTATTACTACTTGTATTTGCATGCTTTTGAACTGCTAGGTGGCAGGAGTTGGAGTGAAAACAGGAGCTCACTCTGTCATGTGGCACTTGGGTCTCAAACCTGGGCTTTCCAGCCAAAAAGTCAATCGTCTTAACTGTTGAACCATTATACTTCCTCACCCCCTGGGGAAAGATACAGTTTTGGAAAGGTAGAAGAAAGATACTTCTCAAAAAAATTGGTGAGACCTAATGATAATGTTGTATATTTATTGATTGATTTGTAAAATTTATTGGCCACCCTATCTTACCACGGGGTAACTCTAGGTGGCTTAAAATCTTAAAATGTGGTTTGTTTGCCAGAGTTTTTATTTAGTTATTGTTTACATAGATGTTTGCAAACTGGACTGCCAAAGTAGAAAGTTGCTACTTCAGGCCTAGGACAAAGTGCTGATTGCTCCCACATAGAAATTCACTGGTGTTTTTGTACCTGATGGTCTTAAGCTCATAACAGTGGCTGAGAAACTTTATGAAGCCTTTAGAGATAGGGTAGTTCTTGAGACAAGAGTTGGCACTACCATAAGAAGGAAATGCAAGGATACTGATTCCATTCTCTTTGGGTTTGCACTGTGAAATTTAATGTAATGCACAAAAAAAGTTAATACAGATAGTTGACTTACAACAATTTGTTTAGTGCCCATGCAAAGTTACAACAGCACTGAAAAAATAACTTATAAGCATTTTTCACACTTTTGACTGTTGCAGCATTCCCATGGTCATGTGATCAAAATTCAGATGCTTGGCAACTGACTCATAATTATGACGGATGCAGTGCCCTGGGTCATGTGATCACTTTTTGCAGCCTTTTGATAAGCAAAGTCAGTGGAGAAACCAGATTCACTTAAGAACTGTATTACTAACTCAATAATTGCAGTTATTTAGACTTAACAACTGTGGCAAGAAAAGTCATAAAATGAGACAAAACTCACTTAACAAATGAACTCATTTAGCAACAGGAATTTTGGGCTCAATTGGGGTCAAAGATTACCTTTATATAACTTCAAATAATTTTAATTCTGATTTATATTAATATGTTATTTAAGAGTTAGGCTCCTAATTCTTTTGCCATTCAACTTTCTTTTTTATCTCTTTACAACTTACGGAGAAAATTGTAAACTATTAAATTCCTGTTTTAAAATGTGTAACTCCATTTTTTTTATAACTTTACATTTAATCCATTGTGAATCAGTTAAAAAACTGAAAATATCCCAGATTTATTTACAGCTTAAAGTGACTGTACAAAAGCATGTTTTCTTTCAGTACTAGAAAACCCATTAAATAACAGAAGAGTTAAATCAGAATTTCCTTCCAAGAAATTGTGCTGCCTTTTCTGTTTATACTGATAGATACTTGATGTTATCAAAGAGGACAAAACACATTACGATGGGAACTAAAAATTGGCATGCTATTAAGTTGCTCTTCAATGGTTAATTTGCCAAGTGTTGAAATAAATATTTTTAAAACAAAACTTTTTAAGTTCCAAGAGAGAAAACTAACTCCAAGACTATCGTTGATAGATTTGTGACTAATTAGCAATCATCAGGCATGCCATTCTGCAGAACTTCCTGAGATAGCAAGCAGTTTCTTTTTAAATAGTCATGTTCATACTATGCCACTTTATCTTTTCATAATTTCTTAGTTAATGGCCACTGAAAAGTCTCCATTTCCTTTCTATTTTTAGAAATACAACTTGAGTTTCCTAAATATTGTGGTATTTTGACAACTCTTCAGTGATAAGTATTCTGAAATTTCAGAAACAAATATTGCATTCTTACTCAATAATGAACGGTGTGAGTTAAACATTCTACTGAAATTGGGTGACAGTTTTATACATGTTATAATCACTTGGGTCGTCTATAGGAAAACCTTTGCAAACATAGATATTTCAAATGAAAGAAGACCCAAGAAGGAAGGTTAATGACTACTGTAACAAATTGTCCCTTGTTCTTATTCTGTCTTCTCTCTCAAATCATATTTTGGAGAAAGGAGGCCTAATAACTCATCAGAATATATTCCAATTGATAAATTGTAAGCTGTTCCGGCTGATGAAAAGGTTTTGGAATCTGAGGAGGATTCCATACGTTACACTTGATGGTTTTATTTCTCCAGAGTGATAAACAGATATCATCAATGAATGTAATTGTTTTGTGAAGAAACGTCTGAGTTCATAAAATCTGTTTTCCTCCAGACTTTTATATTAATGTGACTGGATACTTGTCCCTTGAAAAGGAGGACTGCCTAAGCATACTAAGTAATTGAGATGAGACAGATAGATTGCATAATCCATTAAGGAGTATGGATCTAAAATTAATGTATCAAAGACCAAGGTTGTTATGTTTGATAAGAAAAATGAAAATGAACAGTTGCCAATTACACAGTAGTACAATTCTATGCACTGTAATGGAATATTTATTAAAAGTTTTAAACAGAGAAAATATTTTTAAGTTAGGCAAATGCTGCTAGAATCTAATGGATAGGGTATGATGTATTGCAAAGAATAAGCAAAAATGGTTGTGTATAAATATGTGTTTCTGTCCACTTTTTTGTGTGGAGATGAGCAGGATATGTCAAATAAAGTATTGACTGAGTAGTGTGGAAATGGGGTACCTATGGGGTATTTTCAGTGAAAAAAAAATGAGATAAGGAGTAGAGCCAAGAATCTGTAGCTTCTGAATGAATATAGATTGAATAAAAGTGTGAGTAACAATATACAGAAGTAAACTGAGGTGGTTTGATCATACAAAGAAAATAGAAAAAATGATTGAGGCTTGAATTGCAAAGCAAACATATGAAGACAAATTGTTGGAGAAGAAGAGAACTAAAAAATATTGTGGTGGGATAGAATTGCTCAGTTCCTCAAAAACAGACAATAAAAAGTTTAAAGTTTTAAAAGAAGAACTCCATGAAACAATCTATGAATGTTTGGAAGTGAGCATAAAGTTGCAAGGGTACAGAGGTATGAGGCAATGTATGGTATTTATGCAAACTGGTTTCACTTACAATTCTTGTCTTTTTTCTTTTAATTTCATGACTTTAATTGCTTTGGCTTAATCCGTGTCTGTATTTTGTATAATGCTATTATAAAAAGTTAGCAGCAATGTTTAGACAAATATGGATGGATGGATGTGATGAATGAATGGATGATAATTATCATTAAGGAACAATTGAGCTAATGTTTACTTGAGATTTTGTACAAGACTTGTGGAATGGTAGATAGCTATGTGAATCTCTATAGGTTCCAATGGTTAAAATTGCAAGATTTTCTGGCTGATAATTTAATAATATAATAAACATTAAAAAAATCATGCCAGTCCAGAAGCAGAGGAGTTGCATATAAGCAAAAAAATAGATATGATAATTTAAAAAACGTATTGAAGGGTTTAAATCATGCTGGATATTTTAAGTTGGCATTTTATTTTATTATTTGATTTTGCCAAATAACATTTAAACAGATGTGCAAAGCAATAAATATAATGTGAATTTCACAGCCAATTTTACAGTTTCTGTTATGCACACACAGTAAAATATTTTATGAGGACTAATATATTTGTTTAAAGTTTCACTAGTTCTATTTTTTATACATATAAATATTACTATATTTCATTAACTACAGTTACAGGGAATATAACTCTTTTTAACCATAACCAAGTAGTGATCTCATTTGCAATGCAAATACTAAATTATAAACAATACAACAAATTTTAAAAATATTGGATTTGTTATTTGATAGTAAATTCTCATTTTATAAGAAAAACTTTAGGCAATGTGCTATTTCAGGTATCAGAGTGTCTTTTATTATAGGTAGACCTTGATCACCAAGAAATGTGGCAAAAAGGAGCATTTTAGGACTTTGCAGTTGAGGGGCTGCCTTTGGCATTTCTTTTGCTCCTTCCACAAAGGGTCAGTCTGGACATGTTTTGTAAGCAGTGAGAGAGAACACTGTGAAGGATCAGCATGTCAGAGTGCTGGGCTGTGGGGGTGGAGGTGTATGGTGGCTACTTCAGGATATGCAGTGCCATAGGAACCTACCAGCATTTGCCACTTCTTGCAGGGCAGCTGCTTTACACTCTGATCTGGTTTCTTGGTTAATGTGACCCTTCATGGAGTGAAGATACTTTTCCAGCACACCATGGTAGTTTGCCAGGCATTTAAGGGCATAGATTGGGAGGGAGAGAATGGTGGGTAGGGGTAATTGCTGTACCCTTGTGGTTTCATGTGCCAGTGGGCTGACAAGCACCTGAATTTTAACCATCTGATTGCCAGGATGCTATTACGATGGATAATTTTGAGTGCAGGTCATAAGTCCATCTTTTCAGCACCATCATAATTTTGAATGTTCACTGAGCAAATGGTTATCAATAGCAATAACACTTAAGACTTATATACAACTTCACAGTGCTTTACAGCCTTCTTTAAGTGGTTTACAGAGTCACCAAATTGCCCCCAACAATCTGGGTTCATTTTATTGACCTCAGAAGGATGGAAGGCTGATTCAACCTTGAGCCAGTCAAGGATTACCTGTATAGTTCTCTGAGAAGATCGTGGAGAGGTCATCTTTTCTCAGTTGTGGTGGAGATAGCATTCAGGATTGGGTGATCAGTCTCTGCCTGTGATTGGACTGAGTCTGTCAAAACTTTGATGACACTTCCTCTGCTGCTAGGGACCACCCCAGAAATTGACTCAATCAGCTTGTTGGATGACATGTTAATTTCTTCTAGCAAATTTAACAAATTCTTTCAAAGTGATTCGAAAAATAGGAATAAAAACCACCAATCCTGAATTCTATTGCAAGCTGGAACCGGTTTACCACTTTGACAGCTGTCAAACTGCAGCATGGTGGGGGGTCTGCCCCGGTCTTTGGACTTCGGATCAGCTGAGGGCTGATCTACAAGGTACTAAGGTTCTGGTTGTGGGAGGAGTTTGAATACCATCCTCACCTCCTTCCCGCACTTTGGCTTGGGAGGCTCCTGATGGTTTTGGCCGTTGGAGACACTGAGATTAACTGCGGTAGCCTTTAAAGGGGCAGAAGACCTGCAGTGAAGAGTACAGGTAGTAAGAGTAGGTTAAGGAAAGTAAAAGGCTGCTGCATGATCGGGGTGACTCCAGAATAAGATTGTTGGAGTCAGGGATGGCAGAATCACAAAAGTCTAGCCGCAATGTCAGAGTGGAGAGTGGAGAGTGGAGGGGGCAGCTTGACAGCCATCACAATCTCTAAGCCCAGCAGCCCCAGAATAGATGGCTTCATTTTACAGCCCCAAGCCAAAGAACAAGGCTGCAGGAACCCAAAAGGGCTCCAAGGCAGTAGAGAGGGACGAGTGCCTCAGGGACAAGGCGCTGGATAAAGTGTGGGCTCAAGGGAAAGAGCAAATGATAAGGAAATGACACCCTGCATAATTTCCCGCCCAAATGAGGAACAGCCATTATCGAGAGGAGAGAAGCAACTGCAAACTGAGAGGACTGGGGTAACAGAAGTGGTCATAAGGGGAGCTGAAGAGCAGGAATCTATGGAGGCTTCTGAGATCAGAAACTTTTTCTCCATCTGCCCAGCAACAGAGCAACTGACAGTTACTGATCAGAGGCACAGAATGGCTCTAGAAGCAACCTTTACCCCCATGTCAGCTGGGATCAGACCAGTTAGGGCACAGGAACCTGAATTTCAGGTTAATATGCAGGCTATGTTAAATGAGGCAGTGAGGCAATGAGTGTTAGCTGTCTTGAGACAGACCAGAGGTTCTCTCTCAGAGGTTTCTGCTTCCTCATCCAGATGCAGTAGGAGACACAGGTCTCATAAAGATGATGATCTTTCCCTGCATACAGAATCAGGTGCATATATTCCTGCTGTAAACTCCCACTCCATCACATCTGACAGTGGCCAGCTGATGGACAGAAATTATTCTGATGATGAGGGCCTCAATGAGGCTGATCAAGGCTCTATCCCTGGCTTGTTCCAACCTGCCATCTTTAGATCTCTCCTCTTTAAGGCCAAAAAGGCCACAGGGCGAGGCTTACTCCCTGAACCGCAGGAGCCTGCAGGCCCCTCTGAAGACCCCAATAACCCATTGTTTTCTGAGAAAATAGTCAAGCAGATGTCATCCCTGCGCCAAAGATGTTCACCACAGTCATCCAAAGACAGTGGTCGTCCTTCGGGTCTGGTCCAAGCCCTTCCTCCCTTGACAAGAAATTGTTTAATGTAGGAAGTGATCTTTCCAAGGCCCTGGAAGTTGATACCCTAGTTGCGGCCCTGCAAACCAACACAGACATCCCTGGGGAGCCTGAGAACTCACTGAGGACAAGAAGGCTGAGCAAACATTGACTGAGGAAAAGAAGGCTGAGCAAACATTGCAAAGAACACACCTGTCAGCAGCATGTGCAGTGAAAGCTTCCACAGCCACATCTTTCTTCAACAGGGACTCTCTCATTTGGCTCCAGGAGCTACAGGACAGAAATCCACTGGATGATGTCAGATCACACTTGCATGTGAACAAACTATTGGAAGCAGTAGAATTTTTCAGCTGAAGCCACACTGAGTGCTGCCAGATTTGCGTCCAGGGCAATAGGGGGAACAGTGACCTCTCATCGCTTGCTCTGGCTAAAGCAATGGCAGGCTGATATGAGGCACAAGTGGAAGTTGGCCAAGGCCCCATTTAAAGGGGATAAATTGTTTGGAGAGGCTCTGGACAAGGTTCTCGTGGACTCCAAGGAAAAAGGGAAGGTTTTGCTGTCCAAGTCCAAAAAAAGTGATTATGGACCAACTTCCTATGCCAGATGGTCCCATTATAGGACCTCCAAAACAGGAGGGGGATTCCCCAGACCCCAGAGGTCTTTCACCCCCAGGCAGGAACAAAGCCAGGACAGGACAGGTAGAAATTGTCCTTTTAACAATAAGCGGCCCTTTTGAGGGGCTGGGGGGTCATCCCTTCCAATGTCCCAGATAAAATGGAGACCAACCCTCCCATTGGAGGATGTCTGGCCTTGTTTGCCAAGTGTTGGGAGGAAGTAACCAATGACACCTGGGTCCTGGAGACAGTCCTCTCGGGACTATATATAGAATTCCTCTCTATGCCCCCGAGGTTTTTGATTCGTTGCCCTATCTCTAGGAATGCAGAGAGAAGGAGCCTTATAGAAACAGCTATTCAGCACCTGCTGGAGATTCAGGCTATTCAGCCGGTGCCTGAGAGTCAACAAGGCATGGGATTCTATTCCATATTGTTTGTAATCCCAAAAACCTTGGGGGGATGGAGGGCAATTCTGGATTTGAAGCGCTTTAACCGCCAGGTGAAATACAGGCAGTTCAAGATGCATTCACTACAGTCCATCCTGGAAGGAATTAGGGAGGGTGACTTCCTTACTTCCATTGATTTAACGGAGGCCTATCTCCATGTCCCTATTGTCCCTACTCATTGACAATTCCTCAGGTTCTGCTACAATGGGAGGCACTACCAATACAGGGCCTTGCCCTTTGGACTTTCCTCAGCCCCCAGGTTATTCACTAAGCTGTTGGCAGCCCTGGCAGCCCACCCTAGGGCTATATCAGTTAGGGTCCAGTGTTATCTCGATGACATACTAGTCCAGTCATCTTCCCCATCTAGAGCCATAGAGGAATTAGAGATCACCATTCAGGTGCTCTAGGAGTATGGCTTCTCTATCAATGAGACCAAAAACCACTTCACTCCCATCAATATCTTACTCCATCTGGAAGCTGTAATAGATACTATTTCCTGCAAGGTGTCCTTATCCCTAGAACGTCAGGAGAATATCAGGGAGTTAATTGGACAAGTGAAATCTAAACCTAGAGTATCCCTGGCTATGCTTTCTTAGCTCCTGAGGAAAATGATATTCTGCATTAATATAGTGCCCTGGGCTAGACTGCACACCAGGTCACTCCAATGGTTCCTTCTTGAATGAGTTCTTCCCTCTTACAGGTCAGATTAACTCTGTTGGTCCTTAAATCTTTAAGATGGTGGTCCTCTGAGCCGCTTTCCATGGGACTCCTATTCAAGGAACCAAACAGATTAGTGCTGACCACAGGTTGCAGTCTTCATGGCTGGGGTGCCCACATTCAATCCAGGTTGCTTCAAGGACAATGGTCACAAACAGATTTGGACCATAATATCAATTGGTTAGAGCTTCGAGTGATCCATGTGGCCCTGAAACAATTAAAGGACGTGATCTCAGGTAAGGACATCCTAATCTTGACTGACAATGTGTCTACCAAGGCACACATGAACCACCAAGGGGAGACTCATTCAGGGCCTCTGATGCTGGAGGCAACGCAGCTCTGTTTATGGGCAGAGAGACACCAAGTATTGCTCAGAGCTGAGCACATTGCAGGCGTGGCCAATGTTGAGGCTGACTGGCTTAGCAGGGATTAGCACCATTGACCATGCAGAGTGGTGTTTGCATCCTCATTTGTTTCAGGAACTGTCGGAGCGCTTTGGATGCCCAGCAGTGGATCTCTTTGCTTCCCAGGACAACACGCAACTCCCGAGATTCTATTCCAGGTTTGGGGTTCCATGGGCAGAGGGAATGAACGCCTTATGTAGTCCTTGGCCACAGGAGCTCCTGTATGCCTTTCCTCCTCTGCCCCTGATCCCAAGTATCATCCAGAAACTGTTGGCGGAAAGAGCAGAGCTTATCCTTGTAGCCCCTCATTGGCCCAGGAGGCCATGGTTTGCAGACTTAGTAAACCTTTCCATTTCCAGACCTTGGAGGATACCGGAGGACAGAGTATCTCTCAGCCAGAAGCAAATCTTGCATCCAGAGCTGCAGTGGCTTCACCTGGCTGTCTAGAGATTGAGCAGGGATCTCTGATCTGAGACAATTATTCCTCCAGAGTAATAAGAACTATCCAAGTCTCCAGGAGACTCTCCACCAACCACATCTATGATGCAACCTGGAAAGCTTTCAGCGCATTGTGTTGTAAGCATGATATTGTCCCTTCTGGGGCCTCAATTGCCCAGGTGCTGGACTTCCTCCAGAGGGCCTGGACAAGGGGCTTCCACCTAATACTCTGTGGAGGCAGGTTGCAGCTTTGTCCTCTGTTCTATCCTTGGGGGGAGTGGAATCTTTGTCTAGACATCCCACGGTCCACAGGTTTCTGAAGGGGGCTCCAGTGGTTCATCAATATCTAACATGGGACCTCTCTAAAGTAATGCAGTCACTGACTGAGGCCTCATTTGAACCACTGAGGTCAATTCTCTTGCAGTTTTTGTCTTGTAAGGTAGCCTTTCGGGTAGTGAACACCTCTGCCAGAAGGATTTTGGACCTTGCAGTTTTGTCTGTCCCAAAGACCTTAGTGTGTTTCATACCAATTGAGTGGTGTTAACACTAGACCCTTCGTTCATGCCAAAGGTGAACTCGTGGTTCCACAGATCTCAAGAACTAATTACCTGACTTTTGTCCGCATCTTGTGCATGCGTTAGAAAAATGTTGGCATACTTTGGACGTTCAGAGGGCATTGAGGATTTACATCAAGAGGACATCGTCCTTCAGGAGGTCTGAATCCCTCTTTGTTTCTTTTCAACCTTCCACCATAGGCTGCAAGGTAATTCCAACGACTGTAGGGAGATGGATAAGACTTTGCATATCCAGGGGTTACCAAACACAGGGACTTGCAGTTCCTCCAAGGATAACAGTGAACTCAACAAGAAGTGCGGCAACATCGATGGCGTGGGCCACCCAGGCCTCTCTGGAGGAGGTTTGCAGGGCAGCTACCTGGGCCTCTCCTTCTCCATTCATCAGACACTATAAGCTGGACTCATTTGCTTCAGCTTTTGGACGGAGGGTTCTGCAAAAGGTCCATTCTGTATAAGGGACTCAGACTGCACTAGGCCCACCTGTAGGACAGCCAGCTTTGGTATGTCCCAATCCTGAATGCTATCTCCACCACAATGGAGAAGGGTCATTGGTCCTAACCAATACGACCTTTCTCTTTGTGTGGAGATAGCGTTCAGTCCCACCCTTTCATGGTGCGGTCCTAATGTAATGGTGTGTATTATACTTATAGGAGAACATGTCAGTCTGTCATTTTTCCTTCGCCAATTTCTGGGGAGGTCCCTAGCAGCAGAGGGAGTATCATCAAAGTTTTGACAGACTCAGTCCAATCACAGGCAGAGACTGATCACCCAATCCTGAATGCTATCTCCACACAAAGAGAAAGGTAATCTCAGGTTAGGACCAACAACCCTTCTACTCCCATATTTTGCATATCTTGACAGTATATTCATATTTCTTTTGTCTACAAAATAAACAGATAGTTGAGAGATAATAATATTAAACCATGGCTTGTCTTATCAAAGAATTCCACCTAACAAGGTACTTTGAAATACAAAAACAAGTATGGTTTTCTATCTGCTCATATGGGACTTCATAGACTCTCAAGGCTCTATTCTTTAGAAAGATAGCAATGTGATTCTGCAACGGTGATAATTCAGCCACATGTGTACTGCAAAACATCACTCAATAAAAATAATTCATCAAAATGCTGGTTTAGCTTTAGGATTGGTAGGCATACCTCAGTGTTGTGTATACATGCTCTGGAGCACAGCAATTGTGCTGACAATTGCTCTTTAAAATGTCTGTATTTAAATGAATTCACTTTCCGTAAAATTCAGAATAGATGAACTATGAATTCCTTTGTGAAATCGAGGGAAGTGTAATTTGTAACAACACATTTATGTATGTGGCTACAAGATTTATATTCTGCCTTTAAACTCTTATAAGAACTTAGGTAATAGCCATGGGATCTGCAATTTAGTCTGGGAAATGTGAATTTACTTAACAAAACAAATTATTCTCTGACATCTCATAATTCTAATCATGAAAGTAAGCTGCAGTTTTGAGTTGTGCCCGAAATTAATGATTTTCAATAAATTTTGCATAGGAGATATGTGCAGAAAAAGAGAAATGGCATTGCTTTTATTTCCAAAGGAAGAGTTTGGCTGAGTTAATAAAACTGTTATAAACATTAACAGTAGCAAACATACAGTACATAAAGAACTTAAAGACTTTAAAAAAAACATAGTAATATTGTTTTTGTTTTTAAATATATTCTTGGACTGTTTCTCTGGCATGGCATGCCTCCTATGTGTAACACAAAAGGATTCATGTTGGGTCAGATCAAAAGTCTACCTAATTCAGAAAAGAAAATATGAAATTGAAACAGGACAGACAAAAGTATAAATATAATGATTTGAATTGATATAAGATAATTAAAATTAAATTGAGAAAATTAAGACAGGAGAAAAACTATGTAGAAAATGTAAAATAGTAATAAGATATGGAATAGAACATAAAAGTGAGCATGAAATTGAGTTTATGTCTATATGAAGAAGTGTAACCTGGGACCATGCTATTTTCAAAAAAGATGTTTTATTTGTATTATGGTTTTTTGTGTGTGAAAATCCAAATAAAATTTTAAAAAAAGAAAAAGTATCTCTAAATCAGCATTTATCTATCTACAATAGCCAACTTGATACCTTTGAGAAGTCCAAAAGTAGAATTAAATTTTAAAGGTGTTTTGCTGTTGCAGTTGCCCAGCAACCTGTGTTCATATATTCCAGCTCTAAATCCTGGCAAAAACATATTACTGTTGTGATCTCATGAAGTCCTCAATTTATGATCACAACTGAGCCTGGAATTTTGGTTGTAAGTCATTGTGGTCTTTAAGCAGGTCACAATGTCACCTGACTTGATTTTAATATTGTTTTTATGATAGTCATGAAGTAAGCCACCTCCTAGAGGTAGAACTCTCACTTCAATCAGGAGACTGTGAGTTCGATCCTAGGTAGAGCAGATATTTCTCTCTGGGCAAACTGAGAATATATCAACTAAAAAAAACTCTGCATTGGTGACAGAGCATCCAGCCAGTAAATACTCAGTTTCATTCAGTTGCCCAGACTCCACCCCACAAACTTTTTTGAAGTCTGCCATAACTTTGAACTTTGTTAAGCAACCAGTCATAAATCAAGGACTTCCTGTAGTTGGAACTTTGTTCTCATGAATTTTATAATCCAATTGTAACATCTAGTGTACTAGTTATTGTTTCACCTAATTTTAGCATGTTCCATTTCTTTGCTATGTATAATGTGATAAAGGGTGCTCCTAATCTAATAAATTGTTGATTTAAATCTGTGTCTTGTACCATATTATTTGTTATTACACTGCATTATGAAAAAAGAATTAACTCAGGTACAAAGTCTTACGCTACAAGAAGCCAATATAATATTCAAATGTGATAAAGTTTGATCCTGAAATAATAAGAAACACTTATTAAAATGTAACAACTATGGATAAAATGAAGTATTCTTGACCTTGCTTGTTATAAGGAATGTAATTAAAAACTGGTGATTCAATAAAGTGAATTTTTCTTTGTCAAGAATTTACCAACTTTCTGAGTTACCTGTTGTTTCTTGTGGGCTTTCTCACAAGTGCTTCAGATTGAATTTGTTGTCCTATATACATAGCGGACTGGGAATAAGACTAATTACAATTAGAGGAAATTACCTCTCTGTAGCTGGAAATAAGACTTTGCTGTTTAGGTTATACTCTGTCTAATATTTCATCTCATGAGTTCCCATTTTCAGTATTTAAAATATAGTAGGTACTCAGATTGCTTTGCAAATGTAAATTATCTTAAATGTAAACTACCCCAATCCAAGTGACTACTGTATAAATCAATCTATCTATCTATCTATCTATCTATCTATCTATCTATCTATCTATCTATCTATCTATCTATATCTATCTATCTATCTATCTATCCATACATACACTGTATAGGGATATACAGGGATAATCCTGTATATCTATATCACTCACGTCAAAGTTTGAAATGCAATTGTATTTATAAAGCCCAGTATTTTCTCTTTCTTTTAAATCTCATAATGAAGTTGACTTAACTAAGAAGTAATAATTAAGCAGGATGAAAGCACAAAAAGAAGCTTGCACATTATTTTAACTGTCAAGATATTTTCTGTTTCCTTTTACTGGTTTTGCCCTGGTTTAAATGAGAAAAGCTTAAATCTTCATTAGTATGATTACTTTGCTCCATAACATCATCTACAATATGGCATAATTACTCTTCAGTGGATGCTTGCTTTATCAGTTCCTCCATCTCTGAGCTTCTTTGCAATTTCTATCAGTCCATGTTCCGGTGTTATTTTCGTGCAATTTGACTTCATATCAATTTCTAATTATACTAGAAAAGTATTCCCCTAACAAGTGGCAGCAGCAAAAGATGCCCTCCAGTGAGGTTGTCGTAGTATTTAGAATAAAAGAAAATAACTAGTTCAGAAAAAGAAAGTTAGGAAAGGGGAACATTTCTTGGGGGAGAGGGAGCTAGGCATTTGTGCTTTCTGCTAAACAACCGTTAAACAAATGTAGATTGCTGCAATAAAGGATCTCAATAATTTGGAAAGAAGCTGACAGGTTTATTAAAATTTGTACATGTAGAGATCCTCAGATTTTGTTTATTTGTTTGTTTTCATTCTGTGACAGATAGAAAGTTTTATAAATGTTCTGCTGCACCTGAAAGGAATTAAAAATAACACAGAGAGTTATTAAAATCTCAATAATGAGGACTATCGCAAAAATCCTGTGTTTTCACTTTCTCCTTTACTTTCTTTTAGATTTTGGGGCCTTTCATTTGTTTCAATATGTGGTTTTACTTTTAGAAAATATTAACACTTCCATTTGCACAAAGATAATGTTGAAAGAAAGGACAGCAATATTCTGAATATATTTTCATTTGGAAATCTTGGCTCATATTTTTCAGGAAACACCAATGTTCACCCTAACATAAGAAACATTGATCTATCTGTTAAATATGACACCTGAGCAGTCTTCTATTAGTGATGTATAGAGTTTATAGTAGATGTGGAAAAACAATTATTTGAGATTAAGACAATGCATCTGGTGATTATATTGAGATATTAAAGCTGTTGGGTTCAGTTATCATCAAGAATTATATCAAATAGCTTTAATTTAAGAACCAAATTGAAAATTGTCCTGTGTCACCTAATTAAATTTGGTAAACTAGATCAATTGTCAGATAGACTTGCAGATATTCATGGTACGTTCTAAAATATCCAGAACTTCCCCAGTATAGAAATGTTCCAATAAACTTTTATGCTTTCAGTAGCATTCTTACAAGCTCTCAATCAGAATTATATATGCACTTACCTATTTTTCTGCACTAACTACATTTTCCAGGTTTTGAAATGTAAGCAACAATCAAACAATCATTAAAGTGAATTGGTTTGTTTATAAACTATTTAGACAAATATAAATCTCATAAGATGATGCCTTTATTCAAAATAGGGTGGGCAAACAACTTTTTGGCCTCACAGAAACAACAGCATTCCAGCTCATCTTGGTTGGTCTCAAACAAACAAAGGAGAATATTTGTAGCTTAGTATTGACAAGAAGGCTCCTTGGTGCTCTCTGGGCTTGCTTGTTTTCTGACAGATTTTTCATTATGCAAACTAGGTAACATCATCAGTGCTAGGACTAATCACCATCATCATCTTTTAATGACCCCATCAGTAGTGGGATTCAAAATAAACAAACAACCAGTTCTATGGGCATGGCTTGGTGGGTGTGGCGTGGCTTGGTGGGTATGGCAGGGAAGGATACTCTATTCCCACCCCACTCCAGGGGAAGGATACTACAAAATCCCCATTCGATCCCCACTCCTGGGGGAAGGTTACTGCAAAATCCCATTCTCTCCGCACCTACTAACCTGCTTTCCAGCTCCGTTCTCCTTTTCAGAGCAACAAAAGAAGACCTAGCTGATCAGCTGGGACTTGGGAGGCAGAGAATAGATGGGGACAGGGCCAGTCAGAGGTGGTATTTGCCAGTTCTCTGAACTACTCAAAATTTCTGCTATTGGTTCTCCAGAACTGGCCAGAACCTGCTGAATACCACATCTGGACCCCATAATACCTTGCGGGGTGTGGTCTGGGCAACTGAATGGAGCTAGCAGAGTGTTTAATGGCCAGATGCTTTCCTGTTGCCAATGCAGAGTTTTGTTCAGTAGATATATTATCATTGTGCCCAGAGAGAGAAATATCTGCCTCTATCTAGGATCGAACTCACAGCCCCCTGATTGTGAGGCGAGAGCTTCATCTCTAGGCCACCACACCACTACAGTGATGTTACCTAGTGTAGGTAATGAAATGTCTGCAAGAAAACATCCAGGCTCAGAGAGCACCAAGGACCTCTCAAACAAACAAATAAAGTGGGGTGATATACAGTATGTTGGTTCATAAATAGAAGATCTGCAGCAAATGCTAGGATTAGCAAGGGGAAATGAAAAAAAAATGGGGGAAAAATCTCCAAAGAACTCAAGGAAAACTATTCACTGTCAAGAAGATCATATGAGTTTGTGTGTGTAATTACCAAGGGTCAATTTCAACTTTAGAGAGGCATTGAAATTTGTCTGAAGCTATATTTTAGTTTCTGTTGAAATTAGCTTGGTGAACCTAACCAAAGACCAGAGACCTATTCTTTCTATAGCTTCCATTTTTAACCTTTTTTCTGACACCTTCTTCTCCTTTTGTTATGGGGCAGGCTATAGGGCAGTATTTCTTAACCTTGACAACTAAAGTGTGGACCTTACCTCCCAGTATTCCCCAGCAAGCCAGAATTTTGAAGTCCACTCATCTTAAAGCTGCCAAGTTTGAGAAACACTGCTATGGAGAAAGGATAAATAACTATTTTGAAGCCCATCTTTCAGGAGATTTCCAAAATTGGCCCAAGTAATATGTGCAATTATGCAAAATCTCTAGAAATTAAGTCAAAGGCCACGTGTCCCAGGAATTTGGAGGAAAAAAATGTTACAGAATCATCAGAACATTTTTATGGTACTTAGTTTCTGTGAATATTATGATAAGCATAAGTATAATCAACAGTCTTTGGAGCATAAATGGAGAAACAAAGAGAAAAATAATAACATAAATGAAATTAGCACCTTTTCACTTTGTGATTCATGAATCTGCATATTTGGTACATAATGTGTGTTACATTAAATATGTAAGGAAGAAAGTATTTAATAACACAGTTATCCAAATAAAGATAAAACAAATTAAATCGGAAATCTCTCTTAAGCCCATGTCACACTGGCCAACGAATGCAAAAAGGACACAGCGGACGAGCAAAATGTTCTATCCGTTGTTATCCGCTCTCAAAAGGGGCGAAAATTTGCATAACCGGAGCGGATAACACGGACGCGGGGAGGATGCAGGGCAGATGCAAAGCGGATGAGGAATGGAAGCCTAGCGGATGGAAGTGGATGGGAGTGGGTGGCACATCCGCAGAGCTTCCGGGGGGCCTCAGTGAAGCAGACGCGGAATGGAAAAAGCGGATGCAGAGCAGACGCCGAACGGATGAAGCAGATGCACAGCGGAAGCCTAGCGGATGCACAGCGGAAGCCTAACGGATGCCTGGCATTCACTGCGCATGCGGGGAGGATGCATTGCGTTAGCCCCGCGGATATAACGGAAGCAGCTCGGAAGCAGGTCACCATTCAGAGGAAAGACCTGCTGCCGGACACATCGACTGCCTTGCCTGCCCTGCCTGCATGTCGGCCTGCCAGCCTTGCTGCCAGCCTTGCTGCCAGCCTTGCTGCCAGCCTCCCTGCCAGCCTTGCTGCCTGCCTTCCTGCAAGCCTTGGTTCATGTCTGCCTGCCAGCCTTCCTGCCAGCCTTGGTTCATGTCTGCCTGCCAGCCTTGGTGCCTGCCTGCCTTCCAGCCACCCTCCAGCCGTTCTGCATGCTTCTGTAGGAGGTCCCTGAGGCCAGGTGGTGCAGAGTGAGTGCCACCTTGAGCCCAGGTTCCAGGCTGGGACGGAAGCTGGTGTTTGCCTTGGTCAACCTGGGTGTCAGGCACTGGACAACTTCGTCAAACATGGCTGGAGGCATCCTCATGAAGTTCTGGAACGCCTGAGTGTATTCGCTCCTGAGCTCCACCATCAGCTTGTTGTACAGTCCATCCTCCGCTCTACTGTCGAACCATCTTTGGACCCAGACTCTTTTTGGGTGGCTCCTTTTCTTCTCGCAGTTGTGTTCACAGAGCCTGCAGATGGCTTCACACTGTTGCAGAACGATGGTGGCTGCCGAAAGGACTTTGTTACAATCCACGGTGGACATGACTGGATGCTGTGGAAGAGGAAGAGGTAGATGAAGGCTGCAGAGGTCAGCACCGCTGGGCTGCTGTTCTGAAAGTGCGATGCAGGCGAGTTGCTCCCCCTTTTTATAGGCAGTATAGGTTTTCTGCTAGGCATCCTCTAGGCATCCTCTAGGCATCCTCTAGACATCCTTAATATCCGAGATAGATCCCCTCTGTGAATGTTTTTTCCACTTTAAACGCTTTGTTTCTGTGCTCCATCCATTCTGCATCCGTTCTGCATCTGTTCTGCATCTGTTCCTCTTCCTCCCTGCGTCCGGGCGGATGCGAGTTGCGCGGATTCGCAGCGGATGCCAAGCGGATATAGCGGATGCGTAATGGATGCAGAACGGACGAACTGGATACATTTTCCATGCAAAAGTTTTAGGCAGCCCAAAACTTTTGGAGCAGATGAAACGTCCATAAATGGATTCTGGATGGATAGAGAGGAAGCAAAACGGAGGCAGTGAGTACAGAACGGATACATCGCGTTAACCAACGGATGGCAAGGTTTTTTGTCCGTTTTACATCCTCTTTGCATCCGTTGGTTCAGTGTGACATGGGCTTTATGAGAAGAAATAATTCTAACTTTTGAAGTAACATTATTGCAAAATTATTTAGATAATGAATTGGACAAACTAATTATGTCAGTCTTTACCAATGGTAGTTGACTATAAGTTGAAATCTTAAATTACGGTTTAATAAAATAAATAAATGTTTTTTTTTAAAAAAGCACACACGCACACACACGCACACACACACAAAACTGATATGCTAAATCTATATCTCTGTTTTATTCTCTATTATTTAAATTCTGCAGCATTCCTGATGTTTTTTTTTCACACACTGCAAATCTTCAGATATCCAATAACCAGAATAATGATTGAGGAAATTGTTCTGTGGCAAAATACTGGGGCAAGTTGATTGAATTACTTTGTTCTAGACTGATCTGTCCATAAGAATGTCACTGGAAGAGATTAAATCTGTTTTATGTGAGAAGCCCCTGCACATATATCACCATTCTATGTTCCCTTTGTTGTCATTTAAAAGAGTTGGCTGGCAATAGGTAAGGTGATTCATCATTCCTTTGAGAGCATATTCTGAAGAATTTTCTTCACTTTTCATAACCATCACCACCAAACTACTTTAAGATTAGTAACTTTTCTTCCACTCACAGTTAATGTATTTCAGGATTTAATCCTTTGAAACAGACATGGATTAGCAATAGCACTTAGACTTATTTCCCGCTTCACAGTGCTTTACAGCCCTCTCTAAATAGTTTACATAGTCAGCCTATTGCCCCCAATAATCTGGATCCTCATTTTACCAATCTCAGAAGGATGGAAGGTTGAGTCAACCTTGACCCTGTGAAACCCAAACTGCCAAATTGCTGGCAGCCGAGCAGAAGTAGCCTGCAGTACTGCATTCTAACCACTGTGCCACCATGGCTCTTAATTGACTTAATAGTAGTAATGCAGGGCTGTCAAATTCCTGGCCCACGGGCTAGATGCATCACACGTTGGCCATGCCTACGCTCAGTTTAGCGAAGGGTAAAAAAGTCCGGATATGCCACATGATGCCGCCTTGACAATGTGACCTTGACACCCCTGGAATAATGTGACACACAGAAGAAATACTCAATTAACCCAGACTTTTCCCACATGATTATCCATTACTCTGCTCTACTATAGTAGCTACTTGGGTGCTTTATGGGTAGAAAATCTAATATAATGGGTGTTAAGCCTGGGTTCCCCAACCAGGGTTAGGGAGACAAGCTAAAC
>BLBF01020517.1:0-19636 GCA_015471245.1 Laticauda colubrina | reverse complement strand
GAACAGCACACATGTAAGTACCCGCGATAACTTAAAAAAACAAATATATATATATATATATATATATATAATGATTATATGATGATAATATATACTGTACTCTCTTAGATATCCCTCTCCTCATAATGACTGAAAAAATTTATATCAAAAGTCTTGCTGTGGTTTTATTTCCAGCTTTCTATGCTTTTCCAAACCAGAAATTTATATCTGGCTAAATTCTGCATGCAAATTCCCATCATCTGTACAAGTGATTGACTTTATAACCATATTTAAGTTTTTTGTTTTGTTTTTGTTTGTTTTACGTTGTGCATCAGTGTAAAAGTTCCATGTAAAGTGGAAGTTCAAGCCCCACCCAGTGGTGGGATTCATTTTTTTTTTACCACTGGTTCTGACGGCGTCATTTGGTGGGCATGGTGTGGCTTGGTGTGGCTTGGTGAGCGTGGCAGGGGAAGGATACTGTAAAATATCCATTTCCTCCCCACCCCAATAATCTGTTTTCCAGGTCTGTTCTCCTGTGTGGAGCAACAGAAGACCCAGCTGATCAGCTGGGACTCAGGAGGCAGAGAAGAGATAGGGGCAGGGGAGGTGATATTTGCCAGTTCTCCGAACTACTCAAAATTTCTGCTACCGGTTCTTCAGAACTGGTCAGAACCTGCTGAATACCACTTCTGATCCAATCTTAGGCATGAAAGCTAGCTGGGTGACTTTGTGCCACTCACTCTCTCAACCGAACACACTGCACAGGGTTGTTGGGGGTAAAATGGGAGGAGAAAGGTATGTTTGCTGCCTTATTTGTAAAAATAAGGTGGGATATGAATGAATGAATGAATGAATGAATGAATGAATGAATGAACGAATGAACGAATGAACGAATGAATAAATTAATTAATTGATAAGATTCAGTGAAAACATATTAACAATCCCAGGTGAGCATACTCACCCACACACCTTGATTGAAGAATATTATCTACTAAATATTTTACTATAGATAAAGTTTAGACTTACTGCCTTAATGTTAAGAATCTCTAAGAATTGAGGATCTTTCTGCGCATTAAAAGGAAAACAAACCACTGTTACATTATTTTCCTTTCAATGTTTTGCTTTTAGCTTACAGTGTATATTGACTTGCATTCATATCAATAGGAAAGAATTCATTTACAATAGCAGGGAATATTATTATTATTATAATATTATTACAGGAAATAATTAAGAAATGTAAGAAGTATAGTTTGCATGTACCTCCTCCTGCAGATAATGAGGTATACATTAATTACATGACTCAAGTCAGTCGGCAAATATGAAAGATTGGAATTTGGGTTGTGAGTTATGACATGCAATTCATCCAGTTTCTCTTTGTGATGTATACTGAAGAATCTCAATGTCTCCTGATTTGCATCTCACCAACTTTTGGTTTTCCTTTTTCCTTTTACCTTCTAAACTTGAATCTCTGACAAAAGTGATGTATGGGCTGCCAAAATTAACACATGGAAAGAGGAATCTCTGACAAAAATTCCCTCCTGAAATCAAATTTATCTCTGCTTTTGTTGGGGAACAACTCATCTATTTCTCCTGGGATGACTCCTCAATAACTGTAGTTTAAAATAATCTTAACATTAAAATAAAATAATTCATCTATCCAATCAGGAAACCATAAATCCACAAATACTTGCTTTCCAAAAATAATATTTTATATTAAAATATATTTATATATTTATATTTATATTATATTAAAAATAATATTTTTATCCATTACCCAGAGGTAAGTAAAGAAGGAGCAGCTACATTATAACAAATAAATCCTGTGGGTTCTCCTTGGTAATAATATCCAATGTACAAGGATTTACATAAGGTTATCTGTAACATATGGAGCAAAATGTACAGATAATTCTTGTTAGTGACCAAAGTTGGGACCTGCAATTCAGTCATTAAGTGAAACAATTGCTAAGTGAAATTGTAACAATGCTTATGATTTTACTTCAGGTTTCCTTTGCTTTATAAGTTTTTTTTTAAAGTGAAACAAATACAAATATATCATAATATACAGTATATGAATCTTGATACAAAATTCATTTTCAGAACAGAACAACCAAACAGAACACAACAGAAAGAAAGAACAGAACAGAATAGAATTCTTTATTGGTCAAGTGTGATTTGACATACTTGGCCAATAAAGGACAAAAGGAATTTGTCTTTGATACATAAGCTCTCAATGTATTTTAAATTCAGCTACCTTTTATATTTTTTGAGTAATACATTTTGAACATTTTGACCACTAAAATGGATATTTTTAATTTTGTATAATGACCTGATTCTATTAAACCCCTTCCTTTTTTACAACCATCAGAAACTTATTTCTGGTTGATATAATATTTGAATTACCCCAGTTTATTGTATGAATAAAATATTTAGCAGATAACTGTGTCAGTTTTATACATTTAGGTAAAGTTTATTAATAATCATTAAAAATGATTTGCGTATTTTCAAGTTAAGTCAAATAAATTATTTTAACTTCATGAATTTGTCTCATTCAGCATGCCAAAATTAGAAGAAGGACATTCTTGATATGTTTCACACTACATTTTCATTTCTGGTGAAATCATGTAATATAATTAGTAATTATATTAACAGAAAATAAAAATCATAATCCAAATAAAGCATTCTACAGGGAACAAAATTCCTCAATACTTGGATTAAAATGATTTGATCCATGTCAAAACCTTTTTTCCGTATTCAGTGAAGCTAACACAATGATAGATATTGGCATTCAAGCTAGCGTATCAACCTACAATCTTATATTAAGCCCGACACCATTTCAGGAAAATTGAAAGTTCAGAATAATTTCTTCTATTTAATATCTTTTGGCAAATGAAGCTGTAGCATCAACATTGAGGATAAATATTCGACAGGAATTTCTGTTTCTTTTAAATAATCTTGTGATTTCATTTTAGTTGAAATGCAAAAACAATCAAGAAGAAAAATTGAATTTAAGACAAAAAACTGAAAAGATTTAAAAGCATATGACTCAATAAGAACTTTAGACTTAACACTAGATTGCTGCAGCATATTAAATTACAGATTGAGAACTTATTAAAATCAAGTCAATAAGCAATAATTAACAATTAGTGGCAGGCATAATTATTATTTATTTATTAATCAAATTTATACCATGCCAAATAGAAGAGAATATTTGTAACACAGAGTTGAAGTGTGGAGTCCTTAATGCCTTCTGAGTTTGGTGGTTTTCTTGCAGACATTATATTATCATGCTAAGTAATATCATGACTGGAAAATATTTTATCTTTTTCTGAATCTTGCAGATTCATTCAGATCTCCATTGGTCAAATCTTCTTATACTTTCTTGAATATAAATATTTAATATTGAAACAAAAGGACAAATATGAACTAATCTCCCCCCTCCTTTATCCCGTACTTTTAATGTTCTGCTTAAAATTATGATCTCTTTATATATTGCATGCATGTGCTGAACCAAAGATTTTTCTGCAAACCATCTGGGAATCTCACTTCTTCAATAGATACAGTCAAGCCATAAAATAATATAACTCACTTTGTCACCCAAATTAAGTAGTTGGTTTGATAATACAGTTTGAAAGTTGGTACTGCCAATCCATTTTCTTTCTTTCAGATTTTATAAAATCTAAATCTTAACCTGGAGATTTCTCAAATCTTAACCTGGAGAATTAATTCAATTGCTCATCTCTGCTACTCATTTTACTTCCTATTGAAATCATTTGACATAGGAAGGTAATCATTTTTTTTTCTGCTGCAATTCTTGTTATCAAAGGTTTCTCTACCTTAAAATATCTGCCATTATATTTTTCCAAGTATTATGAATAATTATTCCAAAACAAATCTTTATTGTTTTCTGCCAAGTAAATTCCTAGGTTCTTGATCTTTTTAACAGCAATATTAAACACCTTTATTTGCAGTACATATTACATTTTTTATTCAAGTAAATTCCATCTAATCATTCGAGTCTTGTTTTCATTATCCAATATCCTGATACTGAGCTATATTGCTGTATGTATTCTATTATCAGTTCAAGAATTTCCTTTGGAAGAATAATTGTCAGTAGAAGGTCATATGCATTTATTTATTTTTAATTTATGCATTTATTTATTTTTAATTTACTAATTTAATTCCTATAATTCTATCTTCCCAGTCAATGTTCTAATGCCAGTAGAAATGAAGAAGGAAAAATAGGGGAAGATCTTTCTTTGTCCCCTTTGTTAAAATCACAAAATCTTTGTGTCACAAAATCATGACAAAAATCTGTTTATGAGCATATTTTTTTCTCCATTAACATTTTTATTGAGTTATAAAGTATTATAAAATGCAAAGTACAAAGTAAATAGAAAAGTAGTAGGGGAGAAGGGGAAGGAGAAGTGAGGAAAGATAAGAAAGAAAAAGAAACACTTCCAACACTCTTTGTTAGACTAAAATAAGGCATTAACATCAAATCACAGCTTTTTGCTTTTTCGTATTAATATGAACAAGCCATTTCCATAAATATTTATCAATCTAATCAGTAAAAACCCACAATCAAAGTTTCATTATTCAGTATGAAGTTCAGAAGTGGTTTTCATGTGGAAACAAAAGTACTGTACTTATATTCTTTTCTTTAATCAAATTGGTCAGTTTTGCCATTTCAGCCAACTCCATCAACTTCTGCAACCATTCGTCCCTAGTTGGAATCAAAGTGTCCTTCCATTTTTGTGCACACAATAGTCTTGCTGCTGTAAACATACATAATAACAAAGTTCTTTTTTTTTCTCTAGTTCTTTTTCCATTGAACCAAAAAGGAAAACTTCTGGTTTCATTTTTATCTCTGTTTTCAAAAAAGATTGTATTAAAATATGAATCATATTCCAATTTTTGTTTTGCTTTATTACATGTCCACCATAGATGATAACAAGATGAATGTGCATCTATTTTTGCCATGGCATTTGTGTTACAGTAGTTTCTATTTCATGGCTTGAGAAACTCAAATATTTCCTGCATTATGTTTACTTATCAGTTTTCAACCTAGTTTCCCATTGGTTCCAATTGGCTTCCTTGGAGTCAATTCATGTATCATGAAGCTTCACATTCCTTCTCAGAACATTTTTTTTGATGTAACAAGAGAGATCAACTTTCTTGTATGTACATTAATATTCTGGAGAGGTTTACATAAAAGTTAAAATGGATTAACTTTTGCTTAAATGGGCAGACTCTGGTCCAGCAACAAATCACTTCAGAGCAAAATGCTTCAATTGTTTCTATAATGGCTTCTGTTTTTTATGCTATAAAACTGAGAATCTGACTAGGTTTTTTTCCCCTACTTTCTTCACCTTAGATGCAGTCCAAGTCTTCTTGGCAAGCCATCAGCTCTCTAGTTATTGTTTATATTTGGCCAATGGGAAACTAATTGCAGCTTTATTTGTCAAGTTTGGCTCCTTGTTCTTTTAACTGTTTCTTATCATATTGTATTTGTTTCAATATTAACAGCCTCTAATACAGAATAACAAGACTTGAATGGGACGTTGGAGATCTTCTAGTCCAAACTCCTGCTCAAGCAGGAGATCCTATATCAGGGGGGTCAAACTCAAGGGTGGCTGGATATGGCCCATGGAGTGCTTATATCTGGCCCTGGAAACAGCTGAGGACCAGCTCATGGTGACTCTGCTTAGCTCCATTTTCACTGACAGAGGGTTGCAGGAGGCCATCCCAGCCAAAAACGGAGCTCACAAGGGCCACATGCTCTGTTTTTCCTGGCAGAGGGTTGTAGTTGCAACAAAAAATGGACATTGGGAGCCCATTTTCACTGGCAGAGCACTCAGACCATCAAAGGCACCCCCAACACGAATGATTTCAAGCTGGCCATGCCCATCCTAGCCACACCCACCCTGGCCCCCCAAGATCAAACACAACCCTGATGTGGTCCTCAGTGAAATTGAGTTTGACACCCCGGACTAGACCATACCCAGTTCCTGAAATTGTTCTTTATACATTTTAGCCTTCAGCCCCCAAGTCATCTCTGTGCACTCTTTTCTAGAGTCTCAATATCTTTTTTGTATAATGGTGACCAAAACCAACACAGTATTCCAAGTATGGTCTTACCAAAGCAGTATATAGCAGTACTAGTGTTATGTGTGCATATAAATGCTAGTAATTCACTTACTTTGTTTTCAGCCTAGCCAGTGAAGCCCCCAATTATTTTCCACAGACTTTAAACACACTCCAATGTCACAGCAATTACAGATAGTCCTCAACTTACAACTTTTAGTTCAGTGACATTTGGTAGCTACAATAGCATCAAAAAAGTGACTTATGACTTAGCCCTTGTGACCTTTGCAGCATTCCTATGGTCACATGATCAAAATTCAGACACTTGGCAACTGACATAATTTATGACAGTTGCACTGTCCCAGGATCATGTAGCATTCCCAGCCAGCTTCCAACAAGCAAAGTCAGATTTGCTTCATGATCACATGATTCCCTCAACAGTGCAGTGATTCATTGTGGCAAAGAAGGTCATAAAATGGAAAGTAGCTCAATTACTAATCCTTGCTTAGCAATAGAAATTTGGGGATCAGTTGTGGTCCTTGGTCAAGGATATCCAAAAGTCTAAAATTTAGTGATTACTAGACTATAAAACACTAAATGTTTCCTTTTTAAGTTGTATTCATTGTTGCTGATTACAATGTTTAAATCATTATGCATTGGCTGTTATCTTCCTCCTTTGTCTGGCTACTTTGACAAATTCAGGATTTAATCAATTAGTACGTCTGAAGTCCAACACTAGCAATAGTACTTAGACTTATATATTTCTTTACAGTGCTTTTCAGCCCTCTCTAAGTGGTCTACAGAGTCAGCATTTCTCTCCCCTACTCTCCCAACAATCTGGGTCCTCATTTTACCATCCTCAGAAGGATGAAAGGCTGAGTCAGTCTTGAGCCTGGTGAGATTTGAACTGCTAAATTGTAGGCAGCCAGCAGTCAGCAGAAGTAGTCTGCCATACTGCACTCTAACCACTGTGCCATCGTGGCTACATATAAACAAAACTGTATTACATACATATTTGCTGAAACTCTTCAGAAAGAAAAGGCTGTTTACAGAAGGGAAATTAAACTCTGTGATCAAAGCTTGTACTTACTCTTCCCATTCATTTTAGCTGGAGGGCACAATCCATGCATTTTAATAAATGTATATATTCTTTTTTGTAATATCATCTGCTAGATCAGAACAACTTTCTTATGAGTCATTCACTATGGGGCCATTTACTATAGCTTTGTGTGATCAGGTGTGGGTGAAATCAAATTAGTTGTCCAAATATGTTTAACTTTTTTAGAGACAAAAGTAGGAAGCAAGTTCATGCTGCTTTTTTTTAAAAAAATGTTATTGTTACTCAATATATGATTATATAACCAGTGTAGTAATTGCTGTAACACAGAAGCTGGTCCTGAGTTGAAGGGAGTTGATCCCTCATGAGATCTCCCAGCCTTTGCAAATTTATTTTAAAGAAACCTGCTGTGAAATCTTCCTTCCAGCAGGGTGGGGATAGAGAGCTCTCAGGGACAATTTCTCTTTCTCGTTTTGCTATCTACAAAGGGACTAAATGCTGGGCAGCTTCTAACTACATAATTGAGGGGGGGGGAAAGCTTTCTGAAATGTGAATCAGGTATGTAAGAACAAGCTGTTTAAAAACTACACGTAGGCTGAGCAATCTTCTGAAAACAAACATGCACAAATTCCCTTTACTCACATAACAAGCACACATCAATACAAATAGAATAGAATAGAATTCTTTATTGGCCCGGTGTGATTAGACACACAAGAAATTTGTTTCCGATGCATAAGCTCTCAATGTACATACAACAATAGTGATAAGCAACAAAGTTAAAGTCGTAAGAAGACAAGGAGATAGGCAATAGGGAAGTTGAGAATAATGACGGTAATACTGCCTTTTTAGATATAGTTTGACAGTATTGTGGGAATTAGTTGTTTAGCAGAGTGAGGGCATGGGGATGGTTTGGAAACTGTCCTTGTGTCTAGTTGTTCTGGTGTGCAGTGCCCTATAGCATTGTTTTGAGGGTAGAAATTGAAACAATTTATGTCCAGAATGTGGGGGTCTGTAGATATTTTCACAGCTCTTTCTCTGGCTTGTGCAGTATACAGGTCCTCAGTTGAAGGCAGGTTGGTAGTAATTGTCTTTTTTGCAGTTCTAATTATCTGTTGAAGTCTGTGAAGAAATATAGTTAGTCCTCAACTTATGAACCACAATTATGCCCAATATTTCCATTGCTAAGCAAGTCAGTTGTTAAGTGGGTTTGGCTCCCTTTTACGACTTTTCTTGCCATAGTTATTAAGCAAATCACTGCAATCATTAAGTCAATCTGGCTTCCCCCATGGATGTTGCTTGTCGGAGCTGGCTGGCAAGGTTACAAAAATGGTAGTTTCATGACTCTAGGAGAGTGCAACTGTCATAAATGCATACTAGTTGGCAGGTGTTGAAATTTTGATGATGTGATCATAAGAAAGCTACAAAAATAATAGGTGTGGAAAAACGGCCATAAGTCATTTTTTCCAATGCTGTTGTCACAGCAAATGGTCACTGAATGGATGGTTGTAAGTCGAGGACTACTTGTAGCGGGACAACAATCAAATACAGGTAGTCCTTGACTTACAACCACAATTGAACCCAACATTTTTGTTGTTAAGTGAGACATTTTGTCGTATTTTAGTATCTTTCTTGTCGTGATTCATCACAGTTGTTAAATTAGTAATATAGTTTTTTTAAATTTAAGTTTTATTAATTTTCTACTCTTACATTTAATTAGTGCTTAATAAACATTGTACTGTCCCAGTTATTTTATTTGCTTAACAATACAAATTATATTCCTAATCTTTAACCCTTTTTTCCAGCCATTGATAAAATAAGTTCCATGTTTGATAGTATTATGTATCTTCTTTCTGTCTGATCTTCAATATAAGTCTATCCATTTCTGCACAGTCCAATATCTTCTTAACAATCTCTTAATCTAGTGGTATTTATTTACTGTAGCATTGGGGGTTTTTTTTGGTTTTTTTTTTGTATGGTAGTTAAATGAATCTGACTTCTCCATTGACTTTGCTTGTCTGAAGGTCAAAAAAGGTGTTCACATCACCACAAGATATTGGCAAACATCATAAATGTGATCAAGTTGCCAAGGATTTGAATTTTGATCATGTGAGGGTCAAAACTGATCATATGAGGGGATGCTGCAAGGATCATTTTCAGAGCCATTGTAACTTTGAATGGTAATGAAATGAGCTGTTTTAAATTAAGGACTACCTGTATAGCCCTTTCTTTGTTCAATGCTGGGCCAAGGGAAAAGAATATGCCAAACCCTCCAGACACTTATTATATCATTATTCCTATTTGCTTTTCTAGAATTGTAGGCTTGATTCAGCTTTCTGTTTCTCTTGGGCTGTTCTCCAACACTCTCTAGGAAGTTTTCTGTGCAAGGTTTTCTGAATCCTGTATTCTTTCCTGCCTGCTTAGTGCAGTCACGTCTGCTCAGGTAGGATCCTTTTGGAACCACAGGCTGGGAAAAAGGACTTTCATGTCTGCTCAAGGAAGGGGAGACAGTACTTTCTGAGTCATCTCCCTCCCAGGATTTGCCACAAATGTGCTCTTTAGATCAGGGACAAGTGGCAAGTCATGCCAAAGAGGGATAGGAAATCTTCAGAGATTAACACTCCAATGGAGACCTTATGGAAAATCCTTCTATTCATGCAAGAGCACCTGAGCATTCTGTGCCCTTTTGAATGACTTTCTGGTTCATTATTCTGAATCAACCAACATTTGATAGAAGTAGTGTTTGGATATTAAAGAGTCAGGCAGTTTGTAGACTTGACTGGCCATGGATAAAATAATAAATTCCACACAAAAGGATTAATTGCCAATGTTGCTTATGATTCCAGGCAAGGAAACATCCTGTAAAGCATCCTTTAAAACTTTCTCTCTCTCTCTCTCTCTCTCTCTCTCTCTCTCTCTCTCTCTCTCTCTCTCTTTCTCTCTCTCTCTCTCCCTCTCTCCCTCTCTCCCTCTCTCCCTCTCCCTCCCTCCCTCCCTCCCTCCCTCCCCTCTCTCTAAATTGCACTTTATTTTAATTAATATTTTACATAAATAAAAGTGTTTATGTATTTTTCTGTCACAATTTTATTAATGTTTCTTGGGCTTCGCTATTTTCAGGGCAACAAGATTATTCAGCATTTTAATATGCCATATTCCTTTGTTTTCAGTGAGATGTAGAAAACAAAGGCAAGTGAGAAGAAATTAGCCATTAGTAATTTTCTGGGATGAAACTATCAATCCTGAGGCTTGCATACACATGCAAAGACATCCATGTAACTTCAGCAATGAAGGTGAAATTAGAAGAATTGCATAATGATATTTTATATAGTTGAGTGGGTGTGTTTGAGGAGCGATTGTGCTTGTGCATGGGTATATACTTTTATAAATGTGCATGTATGTGAAGAAAAATGCTTTATCTTGTGTCTAATATATCCTTAAGACCCCAAAGGTTACTTGATATTATTACAATGCGTGGGTTGTAGAGAGTTCATGCATTATGCTTATATCTTCGCAAAGGCATTCATCCTGTTACTTCAAGACCCCTGCAACAGTTCATACCCTTCAATATAACTATTTGTTTTTTAGCAGTCTCTGCACCATAGTGAGGAAAGGCAAAATGTTATACTGAGAATGGGATAAGGTAGTATGAACAACTAATTTTTAGTGGCAATACTGTTTTCATTCCCCAATCTTTTCAAACAATTTTTGAAGCAGCAATGTGACGGCTTTCACTTCAGCTAACATTGGACTGCTGAGAAGAAGCAAATGCCACTCAGTATTCTTTGCAGGGAACAATTAGGAAAGGGTAACCATTTGTCATTTGTTCAGTGCCGTATCGGTTTAATTTCAGCAGCTTTTTGGAACAACCAGGATACGTTTGTCTCCATTCCATGCAAAATGAATGGCTTTGCGCCTCTCCCCTCAAATTTTCAGGATATACTATGTGTGTTTGATCTTTTTCCAAATGATCTGAGCTATTAGTATACATTGACAGCTGTCTGGTTATCAAGACATCATTCTTCCTAAATTGAAATGGAACCTAAATTTCTGAACCTAAATAAGTGTCCAGGATTGCTGGAAATCAAGCAACATTTAATATATTATGATTTCTTAGCCAGATATTTAGACTGGATTTGACATTTTTATCCCCTTATCACATCCTTCCCAAGGACCTGGGATAGGCAGATGTTATTGCAAGATCCAATCTAGTCCACTCATCGAGACCAGAGGTTTAGTCTTTCAGACTCATGCTGGAGCCCAACTTTTGTCTCCCCAGAATATGATGAGAAAGACATGTTCTGGTGAGAGATAAGTTATTTGAGATTGGGCTCCAGCACAAGTCTGAAAGCTCAGAAGACTAAACCTCTGGTCCCGATGAATGACCCAGATTGCATCCTGAAACATAGTCCCAGCAGGATGTGTATATTTGCTTTCATTCTCAGGTGTTATTGTTTAATAGTATAAAAGGTCGTTGTAGGATGTAAACTGTTTTGAGCAAAACTGCCTTTTACAACTGACTGATGGTGATTTTGCTGATGGTATTCAAACTATGCTCCAGACATTTTGGGATTGCATCCAAGACCCCCATCACTGTTGGTACAACCTTTGCCTTCTTTGGCCACAGTAGTTCTGTTTCTATTGGCAGGTCTTTGTATTTTGTTATCTTCTTCAGGTCTTTCTCTTCTCTTCTGCTGTCTCCATTATCTCAGATAATGACACGACACAGCATTTCACAGCAAGTGTCTTTCTTCAGTAATGTAATGATGGTTTTATGATATGGTGGTGAATCTGTGTATGAGTCTGTAGGGAAACGTACCTTCTTTGAATCCAGGGACCGGGAGGTAGAAGAAGGCAACAGTTTTTAGTGCATGCTGCATACTTAAATGGGAACAAGCTGGACAATTTTTTAAAGAAAAATAGAGATAGTGTAGCAAACTAGAAATTGACTAGAGGGTTTAAAGCTGGATCTGTCGATAAGGTTGTCCTTGAAATCTTCTCATAAATTCTGAAAGCAATGTTCGGAGGCAAAGCTCCCATGAATTGGGAATTTCAGCAAGGCAAGACAGAAGGTCTGTGCCCTAGCTCAACCAAAAGATGATCAGCCTCACTGCCTGAGAAGAGTAAGGTTTTGGAAACACTGATATGATGCTAGTGCTGAACCAAGCAAAAATGTCACATGTGGCTAATCAAATACCTCCCAGCATAAAAGGGGACTAGGACATGTTAGTTAACTCAGCTTTTTAATTATTCTTCCCCAAAAGGACTATTTGAATTTTCATATGGTGTCATATGTGACCTGAGCATAGGAATATACATGTTGATCTAGAAGCAATCAAACAACAGAAAGGAAGCATAATTCTCCCTTTTTAAATGTTTATGGTGATTCTCAGTTATGCAAGTAATGGTTGTCCCAAGGGTGCTTTTTCAAGAGGCAACTGGACTTTTCTGAAAATCCAGTTGCTGCTTGAAAAAGCACCTTTGGGTTGTCTCTTTTTAATATAATAATAGCAGTCGGACAAAGGGAAAAAACAGACGAAAAACAATGTTGGCATATTATATACATTCATGGGGACTACCTTGTAGAATGCTTGATAAAATTGCTTTTTCTGGTGTTCAAGTCTATGAAGGTGACCGTTAGTGTCACTCAAAATTGTTTGATGGTTTTTCTGAAAAGGAATGCAGTAACATAGCTTTTGAAGCAGATAGTGATATTCTGTTTATCCTTAAACAATTTTCTTGGAGGACAGCCCGATATATATACAGGGAAGTCCTCAACTTGCAGACACAATTGAGCCCATTTTTGCTAAGTAATACATTTGTTAAGTGAATTTTGCCCCATTTTACGATCTTTCCTGCCATACTTGAATGAATCACTGCAGTTGCTAAGTTAGTAACACGGTTGTTAAATAATCTGGCTTCCCAGTTGACTTTGCTTGTCAGAAGGACATTGCAAAGGACATTGCAAGACTGACATTGCAACGGTCATAAATGTGAGTCAGTTGTCAAGGGTGTGGATTTTAATCACATGATCATGGGAATGCTGCAGTGGTCATAATGATGAAAAACGGTCATAAATTGCTTTTTTCAATGCCATTGGAACTTTGAACATTCACTAAATGAATTGTAAGCTGAAGACTACCTATATATCTTTGCAGTAATTATAATTACTATTTTTATACAGTAAGATGTGAGATAAAATGGTGGTGATGCTATAGAGTGGCCTTCCATACCTGGTCTTCTACAGATAGGTAGGTTAATGCTGAAGAATCCCCATCTAGTGTGGTCACAAACAAGTTGGGGATGATGGACTTTTTATTCTATCAAAGCTACAGAGTGCTCCATTTGGAGAAGGCTGTTGTATAGTATTATCAGCCCATCATAATGCTGAAGCAGATTGTCATCTTGAGTTTTTGATACTGGTAGTCAGCCAAGGCAGGAAGCAAGGCTGAAAAAGTATTATTTAACAATAAACAAAGACCCTTTCAGTAGGTAACAGACAACCAGGCAATTGGGATGGTAGGAAATGTGTTAAAGGTTCATAATTTGTCACTCTCTGTACCTCACTTAGAGAGAGCCATCTAAAAAAAGCAACAATGCTTTTATATCTCCTATGAAATTCAATAATGAGATCATTAATAGCCATTTGGGACTTTCAAGCACGTTGAAGGAAATTGCCACCCTTGCTTTCTCCTCTTTGCCACCCCCAAAGAACAGAGTTTTCTGGTTTCAAAGGCTTTTTAATGGAACATCCCTGGGTCCTTCATTCATTTCAAAAGGTTTACTAAGATTAGCTAATTTGAAAACCTGATAGAAAGAAACTTTCACAAAAGGACCCCAATATCACTAATAATACACCAACCAACATCTAGAAACTACTTTAGAAAATAGTTTATGAGCAGCAACATGTTCAAAACAAGTTCCTAGGCCATATCACTTACAACTAAGATATCAGAAGATGTTTATAGTGTTGCTTTCATAAATTATCCTGAAAGTTATTTTCAAGGAACATACCACTTCTTGGTGTGACTTGGTATATTTGTGTGTGTGTGTGTGGTAGGGAGTTGTGGAGCTTTCGATATAATGACCCAATTTGGACTCCACAGTGAAGATAAGATCTGTGCTATCTATCTTTGAGGGGTGAATTACATTAAGTCTCTAATGGAAGAAATTTACGGCAAAAAATATTTTGGACCATAGTGTTATTTCCACTACATCATTGTGGCCAATATCTGGCTTTATAGGTGCAACATAATTTTATTTACATGTGATCAATAAGTCTCTGTCTGTCTGTCTGTCTGTCTGTCTGTCTCAATATATTTGTGTGTGTGTGTGTGTGCATATGTGCATGTGTGCATGTGTCTGTGTATACACACACACACACATACACACATACATACACATAGTGTGATCAAAAGCAGAATCACAGCATGTATACTTTTGACCTACTACATTGCAAAGATAAAACAAAGGACAAAGGTAGACAGTGTAGATTACAACTGGGGGTTAAAATGTTTTAGAGTAGTCCATCTGAGTGGACTTATTTATCCCTTATTTATCCCTTCCTACTAGATCAGATTGCTAGCCATGCTATCACTGAGATATGGTCAGTGACTATTTGGGCTACTGGTTCCTAATTCACATTGTGTGGGGGAATCTCATAGTTTGATAGTGAATGCAGGTTACATATTTGTGTGGAAGTTAACCTTTACCATCACAACACCATTTGAAGTCTATATATTTTCTAGCTCACTTTCATCTATTGCAGATATGGAATGTATACATTCGGACTACTATTTAGAAGTTACTATAACATTATATCTTTAAACAGGAACAAGAAAGAAAAGAAAATAGGAACATGGTTCATGGCTTAGAATGATGAAGGCAACTAACTGTTCTTCTTTCAAGCAAAACATTGCTTAGAGCAATTGCTGAGAGCTTAGACGAAGAAGTCAGCATCTGACAGAAATCTTTATCCCTGCTTCTAAAATCTGCCTGATCAAAAGCTATCCCCAAGCATAGATTCCAATTGTTGATGATTATAACAACAATTTAATTGCCTTTTTTCTCCATAGAAAAACCAATTCTAAAATGGAGTATTTGGAAATAGAGAACTATGGAGAGGAATGAATATGTTCAGTTCACTGTTTCCAACAAGCAACTCCTCCTTAAAGAGATTCATATTATTACTGTGAGCATCTTGTGTCTCGTCCCCTGGAGGCAATGAAAGGACTCTCAATGTACAGAATGGTTGTTGAGTTAACATGTTAACATGTTTCCTTCTTCCCTTCTGGCTCCCATGTTCTTTTTGTGAATATCTTTTAGATAGTTAAGGATATTGTTTTATTGATCTACACGTGAACCCTAAAAGCATTTCTGGCTGAACAGCAGGATAAAAATGCTTAAGTAATTATTGTAAGTTTGGAATATTTAAAGATAAAAACTTGAGCACAACATGAAACATAGAAAATAGGAGAAAAACTTAAGTAATTTTATCTTATATTGGGTTAGTTCATCATCTTTCCCTCTCCACTGAGAATTTTTTTCCAACAGAAAAGGGATTGATCAGATATGGGCTTCATTTGGTTAATGTGTCTCATAAGCTCCATGCAATCACTGAGCTACTTGCTTAAGATATGTTGCATTGATATTAACTTGAGTTCAATATTTCCATATGAAAAAAAACATGCCAGAGTCTGGGTGTAACTGTTTTGTTTTGTTTTACAGTGAAAAAGGCAATTGAGCTGAAATCAAGAGGCGTCAAGATGTTGCCCAACAAAGAAAACAATCACAAGAATTCTGTTTGTAAGTTTGCCACTTTTTCTTTCAAGGATTAACTCCTAAATCCATAACACTTCAATAGATTACCAGAGTTTTAATGTAAAACATATAAGATGATTAAAATATCAGTTGAAAAAGAAAATTTATTAAACAAGATAAGAAACAGCCATTACTAGATAGTTTTCTATATTTTGATGATCTGCAAATTGTTGACCTGTTATGCTATGCTATGCTTTGTTACATAGACTTCCAGGAACATACACTAAATTAAGCCCATGTCCCACTGCACCAACGGATGCAAAGAGGATGTAAAATGGACAAAAAAGCTTGCCATCCGTTGGAAAACGCGATGCATCCATTGTATACTCACTGCGTACGTGTTTCATACACTCTATCCGTCAAATATCTGTCTACTTCTATTTCATCCACTCAAAAAGTTTTTAGCTGCACAAAACCTTTTGAGCGGATGAACTTTCTGCTGCGTATGATATACATCCATGACACATATGGGCAACAAACATTCTGCATCCGTTGTCATCCGTTACATGTCCGCTGTATCTTCTCGGCATCCTCTGGCCATCCTCGCAACTCACATCCACTCCAGCTGAAAACGGAAAGAGGGAGGAAGTGAAAGGTACATGGAACGTCCACACAGCGTTAGTAGCACGGAAATAGAAAGGATGTAAGTGGATGCATCTCATATATAAAGCATTAAAATGGACAAAATGTTTGTATATGGGATGTATCTCGGATATTTAGGATGTCTGGAGTATGCCTAGAGTATGTGGAAGGACACCTAGCGGAAAACTGATATTTCCTATAAATAGGGGGAGGAAATCACCTGGATCTCACTATCAGTCCAGCAGTCGTGGTGTACAGACCTCTTCACCCTTGGTCTTGCTCTTCCACATCATCCATTGATCTCCACCATGGATCATCACACACTCCTTATGGTAGCTGCGATCATTCAACACCAGAACCAAGCCGTGTTCAGACTGTTTCACCTTTTCTATGCAAGGAGAAGAAGGAGACATCCAAGAGCTGTGTGGATCCGACAATGGATCAAGAGAAGAGTGGAGTTTGGACTGTATGACAAGCTGATGGTGGAGCTGAGGAATGAAGACACTCATGCATTCCAGCACTTCATGAGGATGCCACCAGCCATGTTTGACGAAACTGTAGAGCGTATGAGACCCAGGTTGACCAAGCCGAGCACCAACTTCTGTCCCAACCTGGACCCTGGACTGAAGGTGGCACTGACTCTGCACCACCTGGCCTTTGGAACCACATACAGAAAAATACAGTATGCCTGGAGGGTGCCACACAACACCATCACAAAGTGATCAGAGAAGTGGTGCAGGCCATCATCGAAGAATACGTGGAGGAGCTCCTCCATTGTCCCACCACTGAAGAAGGCTGGAGGAAACTTGCAGAAAAGTGGTATCAGAGGTGGAACTTTCCCCACACTGTTGGAGCCATAGATGGGAAGCACGTGGCCTTCAAAGCACCAGCCAATTCAGGGTCCTCTTATCACAACTACAAGGGCTTCTTCAGTATCATCCTCTTTGCCATGGTTGATGCTGACTATAACTTCATGTACATCGATGCTTCAGGCAATGGCTCATCTTCAGATGCCCAGGTATACAATGCCAGTGACCTCAAGGAGCGGCTGGAACACAACCTCATCATGGGTTTTCCAGATCCAGACCCCCTACCCAATGACACACAAGATGTGCCCTACTTCATCGTGGGTGATGACGCCTTCTCCCTGAGAATCTACCTCATGAAGCCCTACAGTTCCAGATACCTCACCTGTGAAGAGAGGATCTTCAACTACAGGTTATCCAGGGCAAGACGGGTGGTGGAGAACGCCTTTGGCATCCTGGCCAACAGGTTCCAGGTACTTCTCACCAACATTCAGCATCACCCACAGACTGTGAGGAGCATCGTGGAAGCTTGCTGCATTCTGCATAATCTCATGCGCACCCGCTACCCAGTGTTGCAGAACAGGCTTGTGGACCATCAACAAGGCAATGGGGACATGGAGCCTGGTGAATGTTGGCAAGGACGAAATCTGATAGACACTGTGGATGTACAAGGCCCCAACAAAGCTTCACGTGAAGGGAAGAAGCAGCGCAACTTCCTGAAACACTGGCGCAACTCCCCAGCTGGAGCAGTGGAGTGGCAAGACAGGATGGTAGATGCTTAATGGATGCTTCCTTGAGCCTGTCTCATAACACTGATGAGATTGTGCCATGTATGTTGAGTGGCCCTACAATGAATAGGGCATTAATAAAGAGCTTTGTTTATTTTGAAATGTTTTGATCAATGAATAAATTGTTGTTGACAAAAAAGGGCCATATGTATGGCAGCTGGGAGGGTGGACCATACAATCCCATTATGGTTGCACTGGAGGTTTATCAATCCCACAGCTATCCTTACCCATCCCACAACTATCCTCACCTATCCCACAGATATCCTTACCTATCCCACAACTATCCTTACCCATCCCACAACTATCCTTACCTATCCCATAACTATCGTTCCCCATCCCACAACTATCCTTCCCCATCCCACAACTATCCTTACCCATCCTACAACTATCCTTACCCATCCCACAACTATCCTTACCCATCCCACAACTATCCTTACCTATCCCACAACTATCCTTACCTATCCCACAAGCATCACCAACACTTTATAAAGTAAAAAAAATGAACCAAGTGTGTGAAGCAAAGATAGCCTTTATTAATAACTGTCTTAAGTAAACTGTATGACTTTATTAAAAAAGCAAAATGAACCAAGTAAAGTGTCTTAAGCAAAGATAAAGTGAACAGGTAACAATTCAGTCTCTGGCACTATTCTCAGTCACTCTGAGGCATGTCCATGGTCTCAACTGTCGAGCGGCCAGGGACTGTGGAGGTGGCTGTGGCTGGAATGCTGGTCTGAGGTGCCATTGGGTTGCTTGGCCCCGAGAGTACAACAGGGTATGGTGTTTTCAGGAAGCTCTCAGAGAGCTGACTCAGTCCCATGATGTTGAGAGGCCCTTCCTCAAGGACCTGGGATGTCAGGCACAATACTGATGACAGATTTTCTGTCGACGGGCTTGGCTGTGGGGTAGAGGAAGGAGTAGTGTAGTGGGGCTGTCTGGTCTGCAGCTGGGTGAGGTGAGGCGTCTGTGGCGTGTGATGTACCTGGGCCTGGACCGGGAAGGGCTGCCTGTGCTGTGGGAAGTCCTGGTACTCGTAGCCTTGGTAGGTGAGGGGCTGTTGAAAGCTGTGGAAGGGCTGTGACATCACCTGGGATGGAGGAGCAATCCTGGAGTGGGTTGGAGCAGGTTCTGCTGGGCCTGGAGGGTGGTGCAGCAGTGCTGTTATCTTCTCCTTCATCACCTGGTACTGGGCCTCGGGCATGTCCATGAGGGTCTGGCTCACGTTAGTGATGAAGGACTTTCAGTTCGATGATGGTATGTCACTGTGGACCAGCTGAAAGAGAAGATCTGTGCTGGTTTTGATTTTGTCCCTGATCTCCAAGAGGACAGTGTGGCTCTGGCCCTCGAGTCTGCCTCTCTGCCTGCTTTCTGTGGAGGTGGAGCTGGGGGTGGGGGTGGATTGGTCTCTGGCTGCTGCTTCTTCTTGCTCCATTTGAGACAGGTGATCCTCCACGTCCTCCGGCATGGGGAGTGCAGCTGTCGGGGGGGGTCTCTGTTGTAGGGCCCTCCAAAGATACCTGCCTGGACAC